>WUAT03013833.1:0-14463 GCA_010015005.3 Ulmus americana
TATATATAGTTTTTTGTACTAACTGTAATTTTTTTTTTAAGTGAATACAAAATTTATAATTTTATAGTATATTTCTTAGACATTATAGAATACTATATTCAAAAATCGTCAAAAAATATTACGTGATTAAAAATTTATTAATAAAGTCATTATCATAATGATAAAAAAAAAAAAAAAAAATCACAAACATAAAATTTTCCTATATATATTTAGGATTAGTGGTAAACAGGAGGATACACATCACCTTTTACAAGTTACAACAACATTATTTGATTAAATTCACATCCTAATTATTTTGAGATATGAAATTAGGGCCAATTAAAGTAGGGAAGAATGTGTTTTACATTTTACATAGGGGATTGAGTATAACTTCAGAATTCTTTAAAGAATGGTTGACAATAATTGGTCAACTCCATCTTTCCCAATAATATTAACTTTTGTTATGATTTGAGTATGACTTGTTCCAAACAATAAGATTAAGGGAAAAATAAATAAATAATAATAATAATTTGAAAATTGCGACCACCTAAAAAATAGACTAAAATTTAACCATACTTAATTTGTTTGTTATTGGGGTGGTGACAAAGCACCCTTCGACTGCGGACCTTGTCTTCCCATGTAAATCCTTATAGAAATCATCAACAACAAGAATTCTAGAGGAAATAGGAGATTGATTTAATCAATAACTACAAATCTGCTTAAATATTTATCAATAATTCGAATAAAGAGATATGATAGCTAAACTCAATTTCATGTAACAAACAGAGAAATTGTCTCTAACTATTTAACCAAATAACAAATTAAACTTATTTAGCGGCAGAAAGGAAAAATAAATGATTTTTTTTTTTGAATGGAGTATAAGACAATACTTTGTTGCTAAAAGAGAATTAAAAATTGTATGTAAAAAATTAAAATGTTCTAAATATAATTATTTTTATATAGATTAACAAATTCCTTTATTGTTCCATACTACACTTAATAATACCTTTGATGAAAAAATATATATATGAATTTTAATTATATCCTTTCTTTTATCTTAAGGAGCAATTGTCTCACTAGACAATTATCTGTTTATCTAATTATTTCAATAATTTACTTATCATTAACTTTTGTTTTTAGATTTTTTTGAAGGAAATTTTTTTGTCCTTTATATTTTATATACTCACAATTCTAACTAAGAATTAATAAGTCTGGACTGTTATTAAGTCATAACAAAATTCAAAGATCTCTATAAAAAAAAAAAATCAAATTTACTTTTTAAGGAAAATATCTTTAAAAATGTATAACGAGAAAAATAATTATTGTTTAAAAACAATAATTGGCAAACACCAGTTCATTAAAATGAGAAAATCAATACATTCCGGTCGAAAAGAAAAAAAGAAAATCAATACATTAAAAAAATCATTTAAATTAAAAGGTTAAATTGACATTTTAACTATAGAAACAAACACGAATATATTTTCTCACTGGGGGACATTTTTATCATATTATATTTTGAAACCAATAACATAATTATCATACTATTTTTTTTGACTGGATAATTATCATACTATTAATGAGCAGTAATAACATAATTTAAAAAAAAAAAAAAAAAACAAAAACAAAAGATAAAAGAATATCAAATCCATTTTTACATTTTTGACAAAATTAAAGTAATATTTAAAAACAAAATTATCGCATCATTTTCTATAAATGCACAAAAAAATCTACCAATAGTAGTTAGTAGTTATATTTGTTACTAAGTTGAAAAAATTTCCAAGATTCTTCAATATATCCGAATATATCCCGAATAATGATGAAGGAAATAACTAAAAATTAACAAGAGATGAGAAAAAAAGGCATTAAAGCAAGCGTATGAGTAGTTACAAATAAGGATCACACAATAAAAAAGTAAATATATCACATCTTATTTGCAAAAAGAAAAATAAATAAATAAGATTTCTCATCAATAAAAGTGCAAAGAGAGACGTTGGTTCTTAGGAGTGTATTTTATTGCCGGCCTCACTTTCTCTCTTTTATAAGACTTGTTCTCACACAAACAATCACATTCCACCTATGCAATTTAGTTGTAAACTCTCTCACTCGTTTGTTCATCCCAATTTTGTTATTCTGATAAAGCCATTTATCCAATTTTCAAATTAGATAATCTCACATATTTATTAGAAAATCTCTACTTTTTTGATCAAACAATGGTGGTGAAGATGATGAAGTGGCCGCCATGGCTGCCGTCCTCTTCCAAGAAATTTGAGGTGATCATCACAGTTCGTCGTTTAGAAGGGATAGATTTGGTGAAGTTTGAAGGGGAGAAGAGAGTGACTGTTGAGATTCAATGGAAAGGCCATAAGGGTATCTCTTTGAGACGCTCTATGAAGAGAAAATTGACCAAGGAATGTTTCATTAGCGACGATGGAGTGGTGGAATTCGAAGAGGAGTTTCCTAGTGTTTGTAATATTTCGGGTTCTAAGGATGGTTCGTTTTACCGTCTTCCCTTGGAGCTTGCTTTTACCGTCTTCCATGTGAGTTTAATGTAACGTTTTCTATAGTTTGTTTGGATTGATGAAATTTTTCAAAATTGTTTTTTTCAAAGAAAAGAAATAGATCACTGCCTACGAAATACCATGTTATTTTGAGATTGAAAACAATAAAAGTGACCGGTAACTAATTCTTTATAACCTTTTACCTTTTTATAACAAATTTTAAGATTGATTTTGGGGCGGTCAATAAATAACCATATTTTCGAATTCGAAATCGCTGCTTGTAATCTTCATAGGAAGTGATTCTTGATCATTTATGTTCTTTTATCTGAGTTTTGGATTTTAATTTTTAATTTTTCTTGAATTATTATGAGATTTATTCTTTTCTCCTAGTTTTGGATTTTGATTTTTTTCTTTTACAAGTTTGGATTTTGTTGTGATGCATCTTTAGACGAAATTGTTTTCTCTGTTACTTTTATCACTTTGCTGGTTTTTGGGTGTTTAGAAAGTGAGTGAAATATCCAAGGGAGATTGACATAGTCAAATGATGGTTTTAGATTTCAGAATTATATGCAAGAATATGCTTATAATTTGTTAAATATGCTTTTATAGCTATTTTCTATCGAGGAATAGATTGGAATATTCTTTATTTGGTTTCTTATGAATCTATTTGTTACTTAAGAATGCAAAGCAGGGGTGGAAGAACAAGGCTACAATTTTCGGAACTGCATCAGTGAATCTAGCTGAATATGCTTCCTTCACTGCGGAAAAGGAGTGCGAATTCGACATTCCTCTCAATCTCCATGGGAGTACTTCTAAGAGTAGTCCTTCACTCAGTGTAAGTGTTCTTGACCATGTTAGAGTTTCGGTTATAATTTTCAGTAGATGATCTTTTTTTTTTTTTTTTTTTTCCTTGGCAGCTATCTTTGAACATAGTGGAATTAAACTGTCTGCAAGACCCAAAAATGCAAGAATCATCATCATCTCGTTCACTGTCACCGCGCTCTGATGGAGCTGTCTCAACAACTAACGAGTCTGCTATCAAGGCCGGTCTGAGAAGGGTTAAAACGTTTACCAGTTTTGTTTCAGCTAGAAGATCAAAAAAGTATGGTGATGGTACAAGTGATGATTCCACGAGTCCTTATCCATTTGATATTGATTCACCCGTTGATAATATTGGTTCTGATTTAGATGAGAAGATGGAAGATTTTGGTATTAACCATTCTGTCAGCTATGAATCATTGGCACTCGCAAACACAAATATAAACGAGGAAGATGAGCGTTGGATCTATTACAGTCACCATAAATCTAACGTGGATTGCAAAAATTATATTTTCGCACCGAGCTTGCAACAGAACTCGAGGCGTATGAACCTGCCTTGGAGGAAGAGGAAATTCAACTTCAGCAGAGCCCAAAAGACCAAAGGGGAGCCTCTCTTGAAGAAACATTATGAAGAAGAGGGCGGGGATGATATTGATTATGATCGTAGGCAGCTTAGTTCGTCTGATGACTCTAGTTTTGAGGTACACGTTCTGTATGTACGTTGTTTTTGATAATTTTTTATGGTAATTTTTTGTATTTGTGTTTTTATTCATCTATGGTACCTTGATAATTTTTTATGGTAATTTTTTTAGCAGTTAGGTACGTCAACTAATCGATCATCTATATCTGAATTTGGGGACGACACTTTTGCTATTGGAAGTTGGGAGAGCAAGGAAGTAAGGAGTCGTGATGGGCTCATGACATTGCAAGCTCAAGTATTTTTTGCTTCGATTGATCAAAGAAATGAACGAGCTGCTGGACATAGTGCGTGTACAGCTTTAGTCGCTGTTATAGCTGATTGGTTGCAATCCCATAGAGATGAGATGCCAATTAAGTCCGACTTTGACAGCTTGATTCGGGATGGATCATCAGAGTGGAGAAACCTCTGTGAGAAACAGGATTACAAAGAAAGATTTCCCGACAAACACTTTGATCTCGAGACTATTTTGCAAGCAAAAATTCGACCTCTCATTGTTGTTCCTGATAAATCCTTTATTGGTTTTTTCCATCCCGAAGAACTACAAGAAGGAGAAGGAGAAGGAGATTTTGATTTTCTTCAAGCCGCCATGTCCTTTGATAGTATATGGGATGAGATTAGTCGTTCGGCGTCAGAAATTTTGTGCAATGGCGAATCTTCAGTGGTCTATATTGTTAGTTGGAATGATCATTTCTTCGTCCTGAAGGTAGAACAGAATACTTATTACATAATCGACACTCTAGGAGAGAGGCTTTACGAGGGATGTAACAAAGCTTATGTTTTGAAATTTGACGAGGACACCATAATTGAAAGAATACCAAAAGAGACTGACAAATTGAAGGAAACTAAAGAAGGGGTTTTACTTGACAATACCGATGAATCAAGAAAGAGTGATGTGATCATATGTAAAGGCAAGGAGTCGTGCAGAGAGTATATAAAGAACTTTCTGGCTGCGATTCCTATTAGGGAATTGCGGGTTGATATCAAGAGAGGCTTAACGACGTCAACAACAATTCATCATCGGCTACAAATCGAGTTTCACTACACTAAAGTTCAACAGCCAGATGTGATAACTGAGGAGTTGCATGTGTGATGACTTTTGGTTCTAATTTTTTCATTTTTTCTTATTAGTACTAGCAAATGAGAAAAGAAAAGCAGTGGAAAACCACTCTTTCAAGTTTTGGTAGTTTGTTGTTCTATTTGATTTCCCAAATGTAAATTTTTAAACCAGTATAAATATCATGACTCCTTTTCATATTGGTTTTTATTTAAATTTTTCCATTTAGGCGGAAAAATACTGGCACTATTCTGAATAGTAAAGAAAAAAAGATACTCAACATTCAAAATTTCTAAACAAAATTTCTAAACAGGATAAGAATGAAGTTAATATAATTGTCAAACATATAATCAACAATATTATTATTATTATTATTTTGAAATAAACAATACTATTATTCTAGTAGCTTGTAGTAGCCACTCCCTCCAACCATTAAGAAGGAAGTGGGAGTGGTCACAAAAGTCTAATTTCATAAATTCTATTGGTTAGGAAATAATTAGTTTTCCAAGCCTTTTTAATTCCACACATGGAAATGATAACATTGGTTTTGGATCGATGGTTCTGCCCATAGGAGATAAACATATATATAATACATAAAGGAATTGCTTAAGAGTTAAGATATAAGAAAATATAATCGAATACAAAAGCCCCGTTGAAACAAGTTAGCCTGCTAAATGAAAAACTGGGCATGCTAAACCATCATTTTGGTTCAAAAAAGAAAGAACACAAAAAAAAATTAAAGAAAAGGAGATGCTGGAAGAAAGCAAAACTAGGCCGAGAGAGTTATTCAGCGAAGTATCTTAGGTTCGGCGATTTAAGCACCATCGGTTGACCACAACTGGGAAACAAGCTCGACGACTGCTGACATGGGTGCATCATTCTGCATGTTATCATCCAAGTAGGTCAAATTTGCAAGTATGGTGTTATTTGCTAAAATTGCAAGTATGATCATTAACATAAACAATATTTCTCTCTAACTAAGAAAACTCCATATTTTTAGATGTTCCACAAGTAGAAAACTAAATAAATGATTTGTTAATGAAGAAAAAAATTATATAATGAGCCAAGTCAATCCATTTATCTCTCAAGACTTGGATTCTAAACATGCAAAAGGATCAAAGATCAAGTTTAAAACACTGCCAAATAACAAGATCATCAGAGTGTTACTTATGCCATTACCCGATTTATCTTGCTCAATAAATCTAAATTATTGCTATCCTATTTGTTGTAACAGAAGTCCGGCATTAAATGGCTACATTGGCAAGATCATTGAGACAAACCAAATTCTAATTAAAAACCAATGGCCTTTAAAGGCAGGCAACTCACCAGGTAAACAATATCAAAGGCATTGCGGTAGGTATCAAGAGAATTTTCAATGCCATCGTTCCTGAAACACCAAGTAACAAAGTTTAAAAAGCTAGTTTGGAGCCTTATTAAATACTACTGCACATAAATAAATAAAAAGTACGGAGATTGCCAAATTTACTCACAGAAATCCCACAGAAATTCTCGTCTCGTAGTTCAAACCGTCAGACATTCCCAGGTCACCAATGTGATCACCTAAAAGCAGCACATTGGTTCTTGTCTTCACTGAGGCACTGTCATTAGTTGGTTCATCTGCATCACCCAATCGAACATGAAGAGGGGCAGCCATATCAAGAGCATGCTCATTTTTGTTTAGAGTATGGATCGTCTTCCCTGTAAATGAAAATAGGAAGAGCAAAACATGAGCTCCACATACTACCAGTTTGCATGAAGGGGATATTTATAAAATTATTTTGCATCTATAAAACAGAGGATAGAAAGATTGTGTACGTCAAGATTACTAACATGAAAATGAAAAGATGGTGCAGAACTCTATTCTGCTTCATATAAACTTCGAACTAAAGAGCAGAAAGAACTCAGTTACCCACTAGTTAATTATATATATACATGCATAAATACTGCAGGAACTAGGAAGAACAAATTCTGTACAAAACTAACTTCATTTTGCCTCTTCAAATCATCCTGATGTTAAGTCAGGATATATGTAAAAAGAAAAAGAAAAACCATCCGGTGTAAAAAGAATATGAATCCCCTCAGACAGGATGCTTGCCCCAACAATCTTGCTTAAGGTGTAAAAAGGACTAATTAATAGCAGATGATGGCACAGTCAAAACGTGAAAGGATTAGACACCTTTGAAGGATACTAGACGACCATTTTCATCAAAAACCATCCTGTTTGAGACAATCTTGATGTTTTTGAACAATCTGTGAAGCTTCTGTCTTAGGACCTAAAACCATGAAAGAAGAAGTTACATTAAAGGAAAGTGCAACTTAGACCTCCAAATTAAAATACATATGACCTCAACGAAATTTATAAACCTGACCTCCTCAATAATATCTGCAAGTCCAGCTGAAAAAATAAGTATAGGAATGTCCCTATCCTGGCAAAGGGGGAAACAATAATGTAAGCAGAAAATATTAGAATGCGCTTATCCACAGGACATACTTATCTATAGAAAAAATTGTTAGATTTACCTCCAAAAACTCAAATAGTTCAACAACACCTTCCCTAAAAGCAATCGTGGAACCAACCACAGATTCCTTTATGCAATCATATGTAAGCCCTCCCTCAATCAGAAGACCATGTGTTTTTGTCCACCTTCATCAATGAATTGGTAATTTCAGTGTTTTGCTTAATCCAATTGTAAATAACTAAGGTGTTCTAACAACCTATGTGAACCTTTAGGTGGATTGCTTCTAGTCATTAGGTAATTTAAAGAAACAATAGAGGCATTCATAAATCAAATAATAGCTGTATGGAAGTTTTTCTTGATTTAGGCCAATCCAAGTTGCATACCACTCTTCCATGAGCTTTGTTTTCTCCTCAACTGAAATAGTAGGCGAAAATTCTAGTGGATGATAATATTCAAATAGTTCCCGCCTTTTGATATCATATGCCGGATTAAGCTGTCGCAAAAGGCCATGACTGCCTACGCTTGTTACTAATGAAAATTGAACCAGATTCTAAATTAAAGAATTAGAAGGAAGAAGATAAATGGTAAGACTTACTTTGTCCCCGACGACCATTGACCCTGTACCTTGTTAATGTAGCATCAAAATCTGCAATTACCTGCCATGAGTGTTCATGATAATACATTAATAATCCCCCAAAAAGAAAATAACAAAAGTTGATACATTTCAAGCATATTCTCCACTAACGAACCAACCAACCAACCAAAGAAACCGCAATAACAAGATTTATGAGCATATGTTTCCATTAGCAATGGCATATTGACTAGTAGATCCCAGGTACTCTGGAACCACTCCAGAACAAAGTGATTTAACAACAGAGATCCAAATTCGGCCACGTTTGTGTCAACCAAACCAACAACAACGAGAGTTTATTGTGATACAAACATATAAGCAGACATAAGAAATGAATCAAATTAATTCAAATTAATTTTATGTTTACTCAATTCGTACAATAATGTTTGAAAATAAGCACTAATTAGTAATAGAGGAAAAACAAAATCAACAACAATGGGATACAAACAGAAAAATCAAAGACCCTTTTTTTTTCTTTCTTTCTAATACCACATCCAATTTATTTTGTTCTTTCTTTCTTCCTATCTAAAAGATTTAAAATCAGACATCTTGAACAAAACAAGAAATCAAACAAGAAAATGCAGCAGCAAACCTGGAGTTTTTGGGGACCCGCCGTCCGAATTGCAGCTAGTTTCTTTTCCAGCTGCTCAGGATCACCCACCACCACCTCAGAAGCATCAGAGAGACCATCTCCCACCATTTTTAACCGATCTCTAGATCCTCCACCACAAAGCCACATCCTGCAAAACCAGAAAGGAAACAGAAAAAAATGTACAACATCAATCGAACACCGGGAAGCAAAAGAACATAGAACACGAAGATGTAGAAGAAAGGAGGAGATTAGTATTGGGAGAACCTCGAAGAGATTTGGGAGGAGAAGAATCTTTGCTTGCGTATGGCGGCAAAACGAAGAGGAACGGTTGCGAAGGAGCTCTGGAGATAACGCATTCGAGCGAGTAACAACCCAAAATTATCTTATTAAGCTATCGAGATTTTATTACCGTTCTTATTCTATGTTTCCCAAACTGGTTGCAAAACGATAAAGTATTTGTGTCGTTCACTGCGTCATCCACCCTAATAAAGTATCTTTTATTATACAATTTTTGTGTGAAAATCTTAGTGGCGGTTTGTTTCAGCATATCATATACTCTATACCGTATATTTTTGGTATATGTGTTTGTCTTCTTCTATTTCATATACTCTATATTATATACTCTTACTATTCAAATATATCATATACCCTACTTGTTTGAACTTGCCTCAATGGGCCCCACTAACAAGAAATAAGTAAGATGAAGAAAAAAAAATTATACAAATACTCTATTTTGAATACTCTAAAAAAAAAACTAAAAAAAAATAAAAATGTTTGATATACTCTATTTGATATACTTTGAACCAAACAGCAATCTCTATTCATATACTCTGTTCCGTATACTCTGAACCAAACAGGTTACTCTGTTTCATATACTCTGTTTTGTATGTTGAGATATGCTAAACCAAACAGCCCCTTGTTCTTTTGAAATATACAATAAAATTTTTTTTATAAAAAATGTTACAAAATTGTGTAAATTAAGCCCTTTTTCCTTGTGTGAGAATGTCTTTATAGTTGTATGGAGTTGTTGGTTCAAATCGAAGGCTAAAACAGGTGGAGCACATATGGATAGGCGAGGTGCCATGGCACAGGTTGGCGCTACCATGGCGCAGGTGTGTGGACTTGGGGAGCCCTGATATCGGGGCTGGAGTGCCACAACGCTAGTCTTGCACCTGGTTCGGGTTTTGTGGCCGAGAGCAGGGCAATGCAGCGCCAATTCGATACTGTTTTTCCTATTTTGTAATTTCCTGTTTTAGAACATTTGTTTGACCTAGGTATATATTGTTGTTTTAAGAGAAAATACACAATAGTGTTCTAGTAGACAAAAATAGAGTTTTTCGGAGAGTGCTTGAAAGGAAAAAATTTCTATGGTTTTTGGAGTTCTTGGAGAGCAATCTTATAACCAAAACTTGTAATCTCTTTTGGAAGGATATAGTAGACAAGGGGACCACCATTACTGAATGTAGGCTCATTATTTGAGAGCCGAACCAAAGTAAATCTTGTGTCATTTCTTTTCTCTTCCTCTACTGTAATTTTTGTTACTCAATCTTTGATATTGCGATTCTCTACTTGGTTGACAACTTCTGTGATTCATCTTCATTCTATTATTTGTGTTCTATTTTCACTACACTTGAGTTATTAGTTATTAAATTACGGGTAATTAAACTTCAATAATAATAATAACATTAGTGCAAAACACTAAATCATAACCAAAGGTTGAATGTGCATATACTTATGTTTTTTAACAGCTTAAAATGTGCTTGAATTTAACCTGCTTTTATAACTTCAAAACTGCAATTATATAAAGTATCTTTTAGCCCCTCATCAACATTGGAGAAAAATAGGGATTATTCAGGGGATAGATTTGGTAATAAAGTACTTTTGCAAGAAATCAATCAACAACGTTGTCAAAGTATATTTATATATATAGATAATATGTTGGTCTAGTATATGATCTTGACATGGAAATGAAAGAAATTGGAATAATAATAAACAAACTATTGCATTAAATATAAAGTCAAAGCAAATAGAGGGGAAAATGAAGGGAAAAAAGTGTAGAGGGAAAACTCTGGATTTTGTTCAACTCAAAAGCTGGTTCCAATTAGATCTAACTAAGAAGAGTTGAATTATTGATCACTTTTGAATTGTACACAATAAACAAATAAAGAATCTTTCATCAACCAACAAAACTAGTGTGTATATATGTATCATCATATATCCCAATCCCCAAACACCACAAAAGAATCCAAAGAATTTAGAACAAAAAATAAATTACACAAGAAAATGAAGAGAAGCAACAATTTTAGCAGCAAAGAGGGCAAATGATCAAACCATTTTCATTACAATTTGGACACATATTAGCATTTCCATCTTCATCAATCACCTTATGACCTCCATTACAGTTGAAACAAACCACAAACCTTATTCCTCCACATCCTTCACAAGGCCCATCAGAGCTATCAATTGGGACGCCATTGAAGAGTGGCTTGAGCTTTCCTTGTTCATGAAGCGTCAACACTTCCTCTGCTCCACCAATGTACCTTCCTCTCACGAAAAGCTTCGGAGGAACCGCTCTACAATCCAAAATTCTCCTCAATTCTTCCCTAAATTCCCTGTGTACCGACACATCCCTCTCAAAATACACAATCCGAAAGCTTTCGAGAAGAAATCGAATGCTGCTGCAGCCTTCGAATGTCTTACGAATCCCCCGGAGAGTTGTGGTGTACAGAATTACTGATTCCGAACCTCCCGGCGGGCACTTTTCTTCGAATTGTAGCAGGGGATTGTCGATTTGAGGAGATTTTGAAGGCTGCTCCAGCTGTTCTAGCTCCTCTGTTTCTACTCTGTTTATCCTCTGTGCTTCACACAATCTCATATACTCTATCACTGCCTGGTGAAAGGCGGCGAGAAGGTTCGGGTCGAAGAGGCTACACGAGTTCAATTCTGGCCGGCGATAAGACGAGATGTCGATCTCCGATAAAGGCGTTTCCCGATGATTATCGGATTCCGGTGAAGGCAACTCTGAAGCTTCCGAAGCTCTGCTCTGCCTCAATTCTTGCTCTGTTCTCTTCAAAATTTCCCTCTTAGCCATTACCGGCCTTATGTTTTCTTTATCCTCCCAAAATTCTTCATCGGATTCCATTTCTTCATCTTCAAGATCTCGCATGAGCTCGGTGACATCGGGTTCTTGCTTGAAGCTCTGTTTGATCCTCTTCTTCTTCTCTGATTCGTCGTCGCAATCTAAACTAGTCTGAAATTGAATATTGGAATCCATCGGACAAGAATCAAAGTTCCCATTCGAAGGATTGGCTTGAAGAATTCGATCTTGGAGCTTTAGATAGCCAACGGGTTTGATCGATTTGATTTTCTTGAGTAGTTTTCCTTTCATCCCCTTCATTATTTTCTTGTTCTTCAAAACCTGAACTGGGAAATGAAAATCAAACTACGAAAAATAGATAAGATTCCACAAACAGTAAAGATCCAAGCTTTTTCTTCTACACGTATGAATTGCAGAGAGAGAGAGAGGGAGAGAGAGAGAGAGGTTCAACGGCTAGAAAACTTGTTTTAGTTTGAAATGGGAGGCGTTGTGGGACATGAGGAGGAATCGTATGCGATGCGGATCAGGATAACTATTTGTCTTTCGATTAAATAATGCCACTTGTGGTTTAAGTTGAAGATGTAATTTAGCAATACAACACGTGTGAGTTAATGATAGGGTGGCTGTGCAATTGTAAATAGCACGGGTGATATCTCAACATTAAGCTGCTCCGGTTTCAAGGAGAGATGCGGGCAACGGTCATAATGCACTAGATTGGCCTAAAGTCTTTTTGCCCAAGTCGACATGATTCTAGAGTGGTTTATTTATTTATTTATTTTTATTTTTATTTTGATTTTTGCATGTATTTGGAATTTTTATTTATTTATTTACATTTTGGTAACAAGAATGCATTAACACTATGTTTGGTAAGAGAGATGGTGAGTAGGAAAGATGGATAAATTAGGGAGAAAGGAGAATGTTATAGATGAAAAATAGAATAACAATAATTTATGTTGTTTGGTAAGGTGGATGAAGTAATAGAATGAGAGATTAATATTTATTTTTGAAATTATCATAAGATCCAATTTATATTTTTTTGAATGATATTTGTAAATAGTAAAAATGTCATTTTATAATAAATGAGGAAGGAGAGTTATAATTTCTCAATTATTAGAAGGACTAGAAATTGTGGGCTCAAAAGAGAGCTTCTCCCTCCACTTCTCTCCCTCCCTCCCTCCCTCCGTTTATTCTTTCTACTAAACAAGTGATTTTGTTTCTCCCTCTACCCTTTCCTTCCCTCCCTCCAACTCTTCCTCCTACCAAACATAGTGTAAACAAACAAAAAAGGCAAAGAGCCGTTAAACAAAAGAGGGAAGAAGGGAGTTGGGTAGCAAAGTGCCATTTAACAAAAGAGAGAAATCCTCATTTAGCAATATTATGTGCCATCCAATTTGCACTTCTGGGAATAAAACAAGCAGACCACAAAGAAATGCAATTAAGTCTAGCAATACAACTATCCACAAGATTAGAGATAAACCAAAAAAGAGAATTATCCTAAAGACGAAGAGAGTCCACCATCAAAAGAGAGTTAGCAGCGAAAAGACAAGCACTCCATCTATTATCAACTCCATGGCATAAGCTTCAGCTTCCAATGGGTAATAGAGGAAATATAAATGGCTCTCCAGGTAAGAATATTACCATGACAGTCACGAGCCACTGCAGCAATGGAGGAACAAGAATCACCCACCGCCGCATTTGAGCAAATCTTGATCCAATCAATAGGAGGGGGTGACCAAGGCAGAGGGGAAAGCTTAGGCAGCTTGGAAAGGCAGTCCATAGAAGAGCAGTAAGACTTGTAAATGGACTGGTGCAACAACATTTGGTTTGGCTGAGAGTTGTCATGAAGGACCAAGTTTCAAGCCTTCCAAAAGGTGTCAAAAAGAGTTGTAGAATAGAGAGCCACATTTTTGAGATAGGAATTGTCACTCACTTCCATAGACCAAAGGAACCTAAGGCACTCTGAGGGAGTTGATACAACAATCTTTTTTGATCTAAGGTTCCACGGGGAAGCCAGCCATAATTTCCTGGAAGTATCACCAAAAAACAATAAGTGCAGCGAATTTTCAATGTTATTAGCACACAATAGCAATTATGAGATGGGATAGGGAAAATTCTATTAAGCCTCTTTCTCGTTGGTAAACTATTTGTGAGTTTTCTCGTCTTATCCTATTATATCTCATTTTCTTCAGTTTGAAATTTGAATAGCATATTTAAATTATGAATCAAACATCATTTCACACTATTTAAATGATGAATATGTTCAAATCATGAACTAAACATTAATTCAATCATTATTTTATTTTGTTTTTTATTTATTTGGAGAGACAGAAAATGAGAAGTGATTAAGAAAGAATGATAATGGTAATGATAACAATAACAATAATTATAAAAGTAACATAATTATGTATAAGTAACGATAACAATGATAGTAATGGTAACGGTAATCATAACGGTAATTATAATACTAAAGGTAGCAGTAACAGTAATTATAAAAGATAATTGTAATGATAATAGTAATGACAATGGTAATATAGTAATTGTAATGGTAAGGGTAACAATTGTTGATTTGTGATTCCTTCACCTATTTGTTTTGATGATTTCTACAATTGATTAGAAAATATTTAACATTTTTAC
>WUAT03013943.1:0-14460 GCA_010015005.3 Ulmus americana
CTTTTAAGAAGTTATTATGTGACAAAATCTAACAATTATAAAAAAGGTCAAATATGGTGGTTTATTATTATTATTTGTAAAAATAATTATTAATGACACAAAATTCAAATGTAAGTGATCATAAAAAACAAAATAACTATTTTAATATTGCATATGAGTTTTGTTTTTGAAAAAATATAAATAAATAGAAATAGAAAGCTGATATACGTACTCAAATATATCTCGACCATTTATTCTGTTGTACATGGTCATGCATTTGCATGTCAGCCACGTGTTAGGCAAAGAAACACATACCTGTCATTTTGGGAGTAAATCTTCACAAGTGTAAATCAGCAAACAAACACCTGGAAAACCCTTCACAATTAATCCCGGTGGCAAATACACATGTCCAACACAAAACTCTATATATAAATCAGTTTCACAAACAATCCTATCTTTTCTCTTGGTTTGGTTTAAATTTTTTATCTATACTTCGTTTCTCAAGCAACAATGGCGTCCTCCAAAGTTTGCTTCATCTTCTTTGTGCTTCTTTATGCCTTTTTCTTGCCTTCTATTTTGGTTATCAGTAATGGTACGGTATTTATCTCTTTCTCTCAGCCTTGTAAAAAATATGTATGTAATTACATTTGTTTAAATCTTTTAATCTATTTTGTATTTTATTTTTGTCTCTTGCTTTTTAAATTTAAATGATCTTCATGCAAAAGTGTATTTTTTCTAGCAATTTTGGACTAAGCTAGGAGTAAATTATGGTCGGCAACTACTCTATTTTTTTTTAATTAGTATGTAAATTTATTTAAAGTGTTTAATTTGCCCCTTTAATAATTTGTATATATTTCTTCATGAAATTTTAAATTTATATTTTAATTTTACCCTCTTAGATTTAGAAACTATATGTCCGCTTTTAAGTTTTTATTTTATTTTATTTTTTTTAAAAAATCTCTTTACTTATTTTCTTTAATATTTATTTAAAAAAGAAATATTAAGTTTCACTTAATTAATATTATAAATTTATATTGTGAATTTTAATAAATATATTTATATAATATATAACATATAGCTATTCGACTATAATAATGTAAAAAAACATTCTAACAATTCGGTGGGTTCATAGTATCTCTTGCATAAGATGGTACAATTAACAAATCCTACTTTATTTTTTATTTTTTAAAGATTTATTCATTTAAATTTAGCTAAATTTCAGTTTACTCATTTAACTTAAAATTATATATGCATGTCCCCCTGAGGTTATATTTTCTTCAAATTGGTACCCTAACTTTGGATGCAGACGAGGAGGACAATGTTCTCCAAGGCATCAACAGCTACAGGCAAAAATGCAGGTCCAGAAAGCGAGAACCTGTTGTTGACAAAAATGCCCCTCCTAGTGTCGTAGGAGCAACTTTACCACAAGTATGTGAGTCCGGCTAGTATCACATCGCCGAGGTTTACCATTTCGATTTTTGGGCAATATTTCTCGCTTGGCCTTTTTCCCTCGGATCGCCGTTCTATTTCCTCTCACCGTCAAGGTAAACCTCTCTTATCCGTCCTTGATGATTTTCACACTTTTCGTGTTCTTGATGTTCTTTCTTTTCCTTGTCGTACTACTTTTGCAGTAGGATTTTAAAACCCTCTTTCTCGCTTCTCGCAAATTTCTTCAATCACAAGTCACAACGCATTTTTCCCTCGGATCGCCGTTCTATTTCCTCTCACCGTCAAGGTAAACCTCTATTATCCGTCAAGGAAAAAGTTCTTGTTCTTGATAATTTTCACATTTTTCGTGTTCTTGATGTTCTCTCTTTTCCTTGTCGTACAAGTTTTGAAGTACTACTTTGCATAAATCTATTAATATCGTTTGGTTAAGATGTAATTCTTCTGAAATTATACTTGTCAATAATAATAATATATGGAAAGAATTTGATTTCAAGAATTATACCGGGCAAAGTCTTGTTATGGTTTGGTTAAGATGTATATGGGTTAGAGGATAGTCATTAGCAAAAGGAACTTTGGTAAATTCTCTTTTTTATATTCAATTAATTTATTTCCTTGGCATTCGACATTTCTTGCTTTATAGGGTACACCTTGACATTTCTTGCTTTATGGGATACACTTTCTGATGAGAGGGAAGTAGCTGTTAATAAGGAACTATCAGTGGCATCTCACCAGAATATGCATTGTGTGAGGGCACCTAACAGAAAAGGATGATGTGTTTGGCTTTGGCATTGGAGATTTTATCTGATCTTAGTGTGTTGTTTATGGTCCAGATAAGGGTACTACCTACCTGGAACAACATCAGAAAAGGTTGTTTATCCTGATATTACTCAAATGATCTATGATCAACCCTTTCATATATTTCTATATTTAGGTTGACCACTGATTGTTCAATGCGATATCTTTATTTTAGACTATTTTCTGGTTCCTTGTTAATTTTGTGGATGTAAGAGCTGTACTGATACAATTGGCATATGTCGAAGAATTGCGAGTGTATTTTTTTTTAATTATGATTAACAAAGCTCCAACGGCGTCAATCATTTAATTGCAGGGACAAGAATTTATCAGAAAGCTAACACCCCTTGGTGCGGCTATTGGAAGTCAAACAATCAATGCATTTAATGAGATATTAAAAGCAACACCACCTGCTTTGGTAGCCCTGCCGCTGTTGAGGGTAATTGTTTATTTATTTTTAATTCTCATCCCATCTAAACCAAGTGTACTTTCAATTGAATAATTTTCTTGATACCCAACATTTATCAACATTGAGCATGGTTGAACCAAAAGTATTCGGATGAATAGTTCTCAAATACTGTACTTCATATTTGATTGCCTCATTCTATGGGTATACTACAGGCACATGAGCAATAAAGGACTGTTCTGCTGACTTTGTTTGAAGATTTGCCATCTGAATTGCTTAGAACTTCCTCAGTGATGCTTGTTGAAGTTGATTCAGTTGCTGCTTCAATATTTCCTCACCGATCTTTGTATGTGTTCTTTTCTTGTACAACAAATTACCTATAATTTTCAAATCTGGTATTTTTTCTAATTTTTCTGATTATAGTTTCAGACTTTCAGTGATGGCAGTCAATTACTTAATTTTGCCATCCTTGTTTATTCTAGGCTGAAGAATATTTAATTGTCAATATTTGTCTATATTATATCAAATAAAATAATGTTTGATTGAGTTGCTTTTCTGTTATTGTAATGAGATGGTAACTTGAAAAGAAAAGAAAAAAAGGGTTTCCATGAGTGAAAATTTATCTGACTTATCTTTCATGAATGATTTTCTATTCTCTTATCCACATTTTAGTTTTATTTGTTGAAGGCAGCATGTTAGGTTTCTATTCTCCTATTCTCTCTTCCATTCATCTATAAATTTATATTAGCAGTTTTTCTCTATTGTCCTCAATTAATTATTTATATTGCCGTTCAATGAAATTTATATGTAAATGTTTCAGGTCCAACCCCAGATGTGGACATTGTAGATCACGAAAAATTAGGAAGCTTACATCTTAAAATGAGCAACTTAAACTATGATTGCCGTAGATCTATATAAGTTACTCATAGCAAGCCCTATAGGCTTTTGATTATAGTCTTTTTAAACTTATACTCATTGATGCATTAAGTTTTTTGTTTGCACTTATTGAATTAAGCTTAATATCACCCTTAGAAGACTCTCTGGTAAATCACTGAAAAGAAGGTTGATGAAGAATTGAAAAATTTGGGTAATCTAGTAAGCTCAGTGAAGAGTGGTTAAATCTAATTAAACTGAAGACTGCCATGCAGAGGTTCTTTCTGCCACTTGCATATATGTCAATTTTTTGCTTAGATTGATGCATAAGCGAATCTCTTGGGCTTGAGAAATTCTACTTGTTTTATTGGAGTTGTGTATTTGTCTTAAAATAATCTCAATTTCTCTGTAGGATTACAATAACCATATGGCTTGGCTATCAAACACATCTCAAGTGTTTTTGTTCCTCCAGCAGAATTTGAGAGCTACTGGTTTTGCACCATGAATGCCACTTACTCCTCCTCTGTTCGGAAGGATGACTGAGGTATGAATTTGTTCTAAATTAGAACTTTTATGAATTTTTACTTAATGATGTTTATTGCTTTGTGCAAAAATTTATTTAGTATGGTTTTTTTGTTGCTAAGGGAATCCGATCATCATCTATCAATCTTTCAGTTGGTTCACTTGATGTAGTTCTGCAAGTTAAAGCCAACTTTGCACTTCAAGAAGCAACTTACGACATATGTAGTGATTTTGGGATTATTCAAGACAATTTGAAGGACTTCTTGCCGCTGCTTTCTTCTTGTATCCAGGTATAATCTATGATGAAAACCACTAAAATTGGTGCTCTTCCCGAGGGCTTTCTTAGTGGTTGTTAGATTGGGAATTTTTTTATAAGTTAGATTATAGAATCAATTAAGAAATTTTCTCTATTCATTAAACTTATGATTATTATTAACAAAATAGTTTATATTCCAGAATATAACACCTTGTTACATGCTGTCATAATAATTCAGGCATATTAAACATCAAGGGGAAGTCATTTGGAGGGTCGAATAGTTATAATCCCCCAGCTCTCCGCGGCCCTAGGTGTTTTGTTCTGAATTTTTTTGATTTTTGGGGAGTCCTTTTTGCCAAATTTCTAACCTCTGGTTCCCCATCTTCCTCCACAAGTCCTTTGATGGATGATCTTGATTCTCACAGACAGAATTTTGATTGGAGCAACAAACCTAATTGATACCATTGATGGAGCCTTATGCTGCCTGATTTGATCGGGAGTTCAACTTCCCTCTGCCTGGTTGTGAGGCGCGCGCTGTAATATTAGATATAAATAATTGCAAATGTAAGCGTCCTCCTTCGAAGGAGTTAAAACTGGAACTTACGGCTAGTTGTGTTGGATACTGTGGTGCTGATTTAAAGGGTCTGCGCGAGTGATGATAAATTTCTGATGCAAGTCGATTATGTGAGGGTTGAGAAGTATCATTTTGCTGAAGCCATGTCAACCATTACCCCAGCTGCTCATAGAGGTGCTGTCGTGCAATCTAGAATATTATCTTTAGTAGCAGCGCCCTGTCTAGGAAGCCATGGGTTATATATCGGATATTTTCACTCCCCTTGTAGTGCCTTCTGAGTTGACCAAGCTAAATATACTTGCTGCTTTACTTGTGCAATCTAGAATATTTGGGCCTGCAATGCTTCACAATGACACCTAAGCTGCAGAACATTCTCAGTGCCGCTTGCTGAAGTTGATTCAATGGCTGCTTCAATATTT
Source organism: Ulmus americana (assembly GCA_010015005.3). Lineage (NCBI taxonomy): Eukaryota > Viridiplantae > Streptophyta > Magnoliopsida > Rosales > Ulmaceae > Ulmus > Ulmus americana. Next base: position 5,271 of record WUAT03013943.1, read on the forward strand.
CATCACCGTTCTGTGTATATGTATTCTTTTCTACTACAGCAAATTACCTATTTGAAACTGGTATTTTCCTTAATATTTCTGAGTGTAGTTTCAGTGATTGTATTGCCCATCCTTGTTTAATTGTCAATATATGTCTATATTATATCAAGTAAAATAATGTTTGGTTGAGTAGCTTTTCTGTTATTGTAATGAGATGGAGGATTCAGAAGTAATGAGATGGAGGATTCAGAAGTACCTTGATTTCCATGACAAGTAAAAATTTATCAGACTTAGAGCTCAATGGATTCTTCGCAATTTGCCATCTAATTTTATATGTTGAAGGCAACATGTTGAGTTCCTCTAAAAACATCTTTCATGTATGATTCTCTGTTCTCCTATCCTCATTTTCGATCACAGACTCTAGTTTTATTTGTTGAAGGCAGCGTGTTAGGTGTCTTTTTTAGAAACTGTTTGTAAGCTGTAGCTTCCAATATTCTTTGGTTGAGGCAAAATTTGGTTGTTAATTAGAGTTGCATGCTGTGAGGGAGAGTTCTGCGTCTTGCTTGCTTCTATGTGGGTGATGGATGAAATTGTAACAATAAAAAAGATTCTCTGTTGCGAGTTCCTTCTGCTTGTATGAATTTATTGGTATCCCTTTTATTTGCCGTCAACGCCGTACTTCTAATTATACGATTCGTTTTTTTGTAGGCTGCCAAGGAAACTGCTGCTCTACATGCTGCCAAAACTAAGCTCGAAAAGCAAGTTGAAGAAACATTTATGAGTAAAAGAAGAGGTACTCATGTACTAGTTTGATAATTTAATGGATGCTTTCTCGGCTTTTAAACAATTCAGATTCTCTTTAGATACTTCTGTTTCTTAGGTCCTCCGTGATGGCAATGTATTACTGGCAAGTAGGTAGATAAGGAGAGACAGAATACAAAATTGAAGGAAAAAAAAAAGAAAAGAATGAAAAAAAAAGAGAGAATAATTTATTTTTTTTAAAAAAAAAGGTTGATGAAAAAAACAGATGATTAAAAAAATGAATAGGAGAAAAGAGTAGAAGAGTAAACAAAATGAAGAGATTGAAGGAAAGGAGGAGGGAAGAAAAGATAAATTAAGGAAAGAAAAAAAAAAGAGATGAAAAAAAAATTGAAGAAAAAAGAAAAGGAGAAGAATAAATTGTGTTTTTTGATCAATCCTGTAAGCTCAGTGAGGAGCAGTTAAAGTAGGCTATGGAGGCTGAAGACTACCACAGGTTTTTTTCGTCACTCAAATGGTGATCTATGATCCAAGACAAAAACCTGGTATGCATTCCTTTTCCTCTTATTATTTATTCCCTTTCATATATTTCTATATTTAGTTTGACCATTGATGTTGCCTCTTCACTGTTTTGTATTATTAATCTTTTATCTTTAGTTTACACTATTTTCTGCTTTGTTGATTTCGTGGATATAAAAGCTGTAGTGACACAATTGGCATAGGTCGAAGAAATATGAGTGAGTTTTATTTTTATTTTTAATTGTGATTAAAAAAGTTCTAACGACGTCAATCATTTAATTGCAGGGACAAGAATTTATCTGGCAGCGGTACCTGAAGTTCCTGCTGCGTCTAACACCTTCTCAACTCTCCCTTGGTGCAGCTATTGGAAGTCAAACAATCAATGCATTTGATGAAATATCAAAATCAACACCACCCGCTTTGCTCGCCTTTGTGATGAATATGCCTGCTGCTGAAGGTAATTTTTTATTTATTTTTAATTCTCTTTCAATATAAATGAAGTGTACTTTCAATTGAATACTTTTCTTGATACCCAAATTTATCAACATTGAGCATGGTTGAACCAAAAGCATTCTTATGTATATTTGGAACATGGCATTTGCCTAAGGTTGCTGTGGTCCCCTAAGATTGTTCGAGGTTCTAAGGAAAAGCAAAGTTATTTGAAAAAATTAAAGTTATTGCTCTGGCCCTCCTATATATTTATATATACCTCTTCTCTTTCTTTTGAAATATATGAAAACCAAAAGAGCTTAGTATGATTTTTAAAATTTTGTAGTTTCCAACTCTATATTATGCACAAGTGATTAGCAAAACAATAAAATTCTCATTCTCTCTACCATTCATCTATAAATTTATATTAGCAGTTTTTCCCTATTTTCCTCAATTAATCATTATATTGTGGTTCGATGAAATTTTTATGATGTGTGAAATGAAATTTTCTCTATTCATTAAACTTCTGTTTATTATTAACAAAATAGTTCATATTCCAGAATATTACACTGGGTTACATTTTTCATGACAATTCAGGTGGTTACATGTTTCATGACAATTCAGGTTCCTAAAACATCAAGAGGAAGTGTTAAATCATCTGGAGGGTCGAATAGTAATAGTCCTCCAGCTCTCCGTGGCCCTAGGTGTTTGTTACAAAAAAAATTTGATTTTTGGCCAAATTTATTGGTTCCCCCCATCTTCCTCCACCAGCTCTCTGTCTCCATTGAACCCTCACCAATTATCTCTCATCTTTGCTACCTCTATTTCCTTTCATGGTGAAGGTATGCCTTTCTCATCTTCTTGCCATCTATTTTTTCCAGGAAAAGTATTCTTGAAATAATTTCTTTTGCATTTTTCGCTGTCCTTTATTTGTTTCCCTTGTGTTTTACTGGTTTCACAGGAAAGTAAGATTTTGAAGTTCTTAGGGTTTATGTCGGAAATACTATTTATCATTTTTCTTTCCTTCTTTCTTTCAAAAATCTGTTATCGGAAAATTGCTTGAGAAACCAAACAAATTCTTGAGAAATTCTTCTTGTCAATAATAATAATATATAGAAAGAATTATATTTTAAGATTTAGATGACTTTTTGGATCCACTTACGTGACTAGTGGATTGCTGTGATCTGTACTTTAACTTGTTGCGATTAAAAGTCTTATATTTATATATAACTATTGGAGAATTGCATTTTAGTAAACATGACATAAATAACAATTTTTAATGTTAATGATGCAAGACTTTGCATATGCATACTATATGGGTTGGTTACTCGTATTGCAAGACTTTGCATATGCATACTATATGGGTTGTTAGCCTTGTATTGCTACTTACAGTATAGTATATGAATGGAAAATTAGTCGCTCTTAATTCAAGTCTTTTTAATGACCATTTTATATAATAGGACAAACACTATTAGTATTCCGAGCTAAAAACTGCCACAGAAGAATTCAATCCTTCAAAGAAGCTTGGAGATGGAGGCTTTGGCAAGGTTTACACATCATAGTTGTACTTCAAAATAGTGACTTGACATACTGGAACAGAAAAAAGTGTCTTTGGAATATCATCTTTGCTCTACTTTGTTAGTTTTTGAGCAATTTTTTTTCCTCTATATTTTTACTTTCTATAATTGGTTTTAACATGATTATTTTTCTGTTTTTTTGTTTCAGAGACCCCATATCAAACTTCAAGGAATCGAATTAATAATAATATGAGCAAAGATATCACCTGCAATGGATAAAAAGGTTGTAGGAAGTAAATCAACTCCTCATCGTTTAAAGGTAATTGCAAGACACAACCGAAATTAGAATCTTGGCATTTTCCCGAATTTTTCTGATTGTAGTTTCTGTGATGGTAGTCAATTACTCAATTTTGCCCATCCTAGTTTATTCTAGGATGAAGAATATTTAATTGTTAATATATGTCTATTATATAAAATAAGATAATATTTGGTCAAGTCTAGCCCTATAGAAAAGTAGCTTTTCTGTTGTTGTAATGAAATACAGGATTCGAAAGTGAGTAGTACCTTTATAAAAGAAATAATAATGTAAAAAAAAATCATAGTATAAAAAAATATATAAAAAAAAATTCCATGACAAGTACAAATTTATCTGACTTAGAGCTCAATAGATTCACGGTAATGTGCCCTCTAATTTTATATGTTGAAGGCAATATGTTAAGTTCCTCTGAAAACATCTTTCGTGTATTATTTTCTGTTCTCCTATCCTCATTTTCAATCACAAACTCTAGCTTCATTTGTTGAAGACAGCTTCCAATATTCTTTAACCTAGTCATTTACAATCAGTTTTTCTACCAGTCTTGACACATCTATTTCATGTTGGTCTGGAATGGCTGAGGCAAAATTTGGTTGCTAATTATAAGAATAAAAATAATGTTGGAACTGAAACAATAACAAAGACTGTTGCAAGTTCCTTCTGCTTGTATCAATTTATTGGAATCCCTTTTATATGCTTTCCGATTCGTTTTTTTTGTAGGCTACTAAGGAAACTGGTGCTCAAAAAGCAATTTGAAGATCTGGCCTGGAGTTTGCAGCTGGAAAACAAAGAATCAAATGAGGGTAACATTTCTTTCTGCTCTCTAATTTAGGAGTAAACGAAGAGGTACTCATGTACTTGTCTGATCATTTAAGGAATACTTTTTCGGCTTTTAAACAATTCAGATTCTCTTTAGATGCTTATGTTTGAATTTCAAAAACTAACTGTGTTGATAATTTATTAGGTTCTTCGAGGTGGCAATGAATTGCTGGCTAGTGGATAGATAAGGAGAGAGAGCAAAAAAAAAAATTTGAAGGAAAAAAAGAAACAATTGATGAAAAAAATGAATCGGAGAAGAGTAGAAGAGTATAAAAAAATGAAAAGATTGAAGGAAAGGAGGACAGAAAAGAAAAAGTAAGGTATGCATATCTTGATTAGTATCCGATTGATTTGTCGTCGATGACATACTTCTAATATTATATAGATTTGTATCTTCTGTAGCTGCCAAGGGAACTGGTGCTCTCCTAGCTGCCAAAACTAAGCTGGAAAAGCAAGTTAAAGCACTGACCTTGCATCTGCAGCTGGAGAAACGAATGAGGGTAAGATTTCTTTCTATTTCTGCTTGTATCAACTTATTGGTATCCCTTCTATTTGTTGTCAATGACTTTTTTACATATAAGTTAAGTGATAGTCGCGGTCGTAGTAGTTGTAGTCATAGTCGTAGTAGTGTAGTAGTCCGTAGTCACAATTGTTTTTACTTTTCTTCTTGTTTATTTATTATTGATGATGATGGTTATTGTATCATTCTTATTATTAGTATTGTTATTGTTGTGCTTTTCTTAGATTTTTTGATATGGTTATTATTGTTTAGTTTTGTTATTTTGTATGGTGGTAGATTTTTCAATTATTTAATTAGGATTTTTTTTATTTATTATTGAGGTCGCGGTCGTTGTTGTAGTAATAGCAGTAGTCATACCTGAAGTTGTAGTAGTCGTGTGTTCGTAAATTATTTTGATATAAAGTTTTTTCTTTTTCTTATTAATGTTATTCATTTTAGTGTTATTATTATATATATCGTTATTCATATTTTAAATTTTATTATTGATAATATTTTTTTCTTTTTCTTTTTCTTATTAATGGGGTTAAGTTATTGATAATATTTTTTTAGTATATTTTTAAATATTAATTATTTTTAAATTGTTGTTATTTTTTTTAGGAGTTGAAGTCATTATTATTATTATTATTATTATTATTATTATTATTATTATTATTATTATTATGTGTTTTTTCCAAACTATTAATTTTAAGGACTTAATTTATTGATAAAATTATTAGTGTTATTGTTTTTAAAAAAGGCTTTGTTGTTCTCATTATTGTGTTGTATAATATTGATAAGTTAGTATTGATATATTTTTTGTTATTGTTGTTATTCATTCTAAATTAATATCGTATTTATATTTTAAATTTTATTATTGTTATTATTATTCTATCCTTTTATGTATATTCAGATTTTTTTTTGTTATTTTAAGTTTTTTCAAATATATTATTATTTATTTTTCTATCTATTATTGTTGTAGTTGTTGTTGTTGTTCTTTTTCTATTTTTTTTTTTTTTTTAAAAAGTTATTGTTCTTCGTTTTAATGTGTTTTTGTAGTGTTGATATATATATATTTTTTTTTAAATTGTGGTTGTAAAATTATTTTTAATATTTTTTCTTTCATTTCATTTGTTTGTGTTATTATTTTATTCATCCTAGTGTTATTTAATTAATAGTATCGTTATTATTATTTTAATTATTTTTATAGAGTTATGATTCTTTTAATAATATTTTATATTTATTTTGTAATTATTATTATTATTAATAAGCTTAAATTATTATTATTGTTGTTGTTGTTGTTGATCTTTTCATCTCCATTAATGTTTTTTTCATGTTAATTATTTTTAAATTTATACTTTTTAGGGGTTTAAGTTATTGATATTATTATTATTATATATTTTCTATTTTTTCCTAACTATTATTCTTAAAAGCTTAATTTATTGATATTATTATTATAATTATTGTTGTTGTTCTCATTATTGTGTTTTATGATATTGATTTATTAATTTTATTATTTTTACTGTTAAATTGTTTTGATATTAAGTTTTTTCTTTTGTTATTAATGTTATTCATTTTAGTGTTATTATTATATATATTGTTATTCGTATTTTAAATTTGATTATTGTTAATATTATTTAATCTTTTTATGTATATTCGGAAAGTCTTTAGGATTATTGTTTTTTTTTTAATATATGATTATTTATTTTTTCAATTTATTATTGTTATTATTTTTCTTCTGCTTTTTCTTCCTCTTTTGTTTTAAAAAATTATTATTCTTTTTATGTAGTGTTGATATATTTGTCTTATTATATATATATTTTTTTATTATTATTCATCATAGTGCTATTTGATTAATAGTATCAGTATTACGATTCCAATTATTTTATTGAGTTATTATTATATTAATAATTAGGTGTTAATGTGTTTTATTTATTTCATATTAGTGTTATTATTATTAAGGGGGTTAAGTTATTGATAATATTTCTTTAGTATTTTTTTAAATGTTAATTATTCTAAAATTATTGTTATTCTTTTTAGGAGCTTTAGTTATTATTATTATTATGTGTTTTTTCCTAATTATTAATTTTGAAGGCTTAATGTATTGATAAAATTAATATTGTTTTTGTTTTTAAAAAGGCTTTTATTTTTTTCATTATTGTGTTTTATGGTTGATAAGTTAGTATTTTTACTTGTATTGTTATTGTTAAATTGTTTTGATATTAAGTTTTTATTTTTGTTATGCTTGATCATTCTAAATTAATATCATTATTTATATTTTAAATTTTATTATTGTTATTATTATTCAATCTTTTTATGTATATTTGGAATTTTTTTGTTATTTTAGGTTTTTTCGAATACATTATTATTTATTTTTCCTATCTATTATTATTATACCTTTTTTTCTTTTGTTTTAAAATGTTAATGTTGTTCGTTTTAATGTGTTTTGTATTTTGTATTGTTGATATGTTTGTCTTATTATTTTTATTGTGATTGTAAAATTATTTTTAATATTTTTTCTTTCATTTCCTTTTTTTTTATATATGTTATTATTTTATTCATTCTAGTGTTATTTGATTAATAGTATCGTTATAATGAAAACAAAAATAACCTTTTTAAAAACAACAATAATAATAATAATAATATTAATAAATAAAGCCCTTAAGAATAATAGTTAGGAAAAACATATAATAATAATATCAATAATTTCAACTCCTAAAAAAAAAAGAATAATGTTAATAACAATAACAAAACTATTAACAAAATAACATTAGGAAAAATAAATAAAAAAATAACAAAAAATAATAATATATTACGAAATGAAAGAAATAACATTAAAAATAATTTTATGATCACGGTAAAAATAATAAGACAAACCTATAAACACTATAGAACACAATAACAAGAATTTTAAAACAAAAGAAAAACAACAATAGTAAATTGGAAGAATAACTAACAAAATATTCTAAAAAAAACTAAAATAACAAAAAAATAGGATATACATAAAAAAAATTGAATAATATAAATAATAATATTTAATATATAAATAACCATATTAAAAAATAAATAAATAAATAAATAACGAATGTAAAAATTTAATATCAAAACAATAAATAAAAAAAAGTAATAAAACATATTAATACCATGAGACAATTTTTTAAAACAACAGCAACAATTATAATAATATCAATAAATTTAGCCCCTAAAGATAATTAACATTAAAAAATAACACTTGAATGAATAAGTATAAAAAAATTTAACATATGAATAACAATTTTAATTAAAAAAATAACAATAGAATGAAAAATAATAATAACAAAAGTAAATAATAATAATAATATTTTAAAACAATAATTATAGAGTAAATATGAAACAAATGAAATATGATAACACCTAATTTTTAAATAATAGTAAGGGATAATTATAAAAAAGAAAAATTCGCTTTTACCCTTATATATAAAATAAAATTACCATTCTATATAATAAAACATTAATTAATAATTAAAAAAAAATCTTTTTTTTCTTTCTTTTATTTTTCCTTTCCTTCTACTTCTATTTCTTTTCTTTTCTCTTTTTTATTTTCCTTTTCGTCGTCTTCTTCAATAAAGTCCCAAACCAAACTCAAAAAATTCAAATCCAATCAAAATACAAAACAAATTCAAAAATAAAATCCAACACAAATAATCATCTTCCTCTCCTTGCCTTTAACGTTAGAAATCTCATAACTACTGTCCAAAACTCAGAACCATTGTCAATCACAATCGGAAATCCCAAACCAAACTCAAAAAAAAATTCAAATCTAACCAAAATGTAAAACAAATCCAAAAATAAAATCCAACACAAATAATCATCTTCAGATTTCAACACAAATCCCAAACCGAACTCAAAAAAAAATTCAAATCCAACCAAAATGCAACACAAATCCAAAAATGGGAAACGATGGGCGGATTGGATCTGGAGTCCATTACATTTATGCCACTTTTTATACCTATTTTACCCCTACACCAAAATTTTATTTACCAAAACAATAGAGTTGATTTGCGATTCAATTACCAAAAGAGAATTTAACTAAGGGTTAAAAAAGTAATTTAAGACATAAAAATTTGGCACAGAAGTAATGATAATTAAAAAGGTGTGCAAATGTAATTAGGTGGACAAAATGGAGTGTATTATAGCGGGGCGATTGGATCTGGAGATGATGACAGGTCAAGGGGTTGGCTTGGGTCGTGGTGTTGGATTGCAGTGCGATTTGGATATGTCGCGGCCTAGGTTCCGGCGAGGGGAAGAGGGTAGGCGAGGGAAGGGGGGTGGCGATGGGGTGGGTGGAGGCGGAGGGGATCACGGCGTTGGATCGCGATG
>WUAT03014054.1:0-14459 GCA_010015005.3 Ulmus americana
TCGCGAAGCAAAACTATTATGTTTTATGTCAAGATATGTTATATGTTTAGTTTTCGATATTTGAATTAACGATCGTACTAAAGGTATTTCTATTTTATGTATTATAAAAGAGTTGTGGTTTTAGTTTATTAAAATTTTTGAATTTTTCTGCATTTTTTAGTCAATTAAAATTACGGTCGTTACATGTTGGCAGCGCCAAAACCACATCAAATAGCTTGTTGGATCAAGTCTCCCTTAGGTGAGGTGAGGACTAGACATATGCCAAAGCCATTGACATTGCTTAAGCCGTCAACTGAGAGGATCCACTTGGACGTAAAGTGTTATGTTAAGTTAAGTAGCTCCTTATAAGCTTGCACAAGTGTGTTAGGAGTGAAGTCTGTGATGAAATCAGCCAATACTTGTGACTTGAGTGTAGTGTGAGGTTGATAGGAGATGTCGTACTCACTAAGTTCTACAGCCCATTTGGTGAGGCGACCAAAGAGCTCAAGCTTGTGCAAGATGCTCTTTAATGGGTAGGTAGTGAGTACGATGATAGGATGGCATTGGAAGTATGGTCTCAATTTGCATGTTGTAGTGATGAGGCCTAGAGAAAGCTTCTCAACTTGAGTGTAGCGTGTCTCGGCATCAAGCAAGGACTTGCTCACATAGTAGACTGGAAGCTGCTTGCCATCCTCCTCCTGGATGAGCACGATGTTCACAGTATTCTCAAAGACTATGATGTATATGAAGATTTATTCCCCATCTTCGGGTTTGGAAATGAAAGGAGGAAAAGTGAGATAATTCTTCAGTTGTTGGAGAGCCTCTTCCTAGGCTAGAGTCTATTCAAAGTCCTTAGACTTGCGTAGTGTGGCAAAGAAGAGGTGACACTTCTTTAATGACCTGGAGAAGAAACAGCTGAGTGCAACCACCCTTTCGGCTAGACGTTGGACGTCCTTGATGCATTTGGGTGATGGGATGCCCTCATAGAGTAAATCCAATCCAAGTTGGCCTCTATGCCACGTTGAGTGACCATGTAGCCTAGAAACTTGCCAGATGCTATGCCAAAGGAGCATTGTGTAGGATTAGGCTTCATGTTGTACTTCTTGAGGACTTCAAAAGCTTGGCAGAGGTGATCAAGATGTTCTTCAATGTGGAGAGACTTGACGAGCATGTCGCCTATGTAGACTTCCATGGTGTCGCCGAGCTAGTTGGTGAACATCTTGTTGACAAGTTGCTGGTAGGTCTCACCAACGTTATTTAATCCAAAGGGCATGACTTTGTAGCAGAAGATGCCCCTTTCTGTGATTAATATAGTCGTCTCTTGATCATCCAGATGCATGAGGATTTGGTTATAGCCTAAGAAGGCATCCATGAAACTAAGGAGCTCATGACCAGCAGTAGCATCCACAAGCATGTCGATGTGTGGGAGAGGGAATGAGTCCTTGGGACATGCCTTGTTTAGGTCTGTAAAGTCGATGTACATACTCCACTTACCATTCTTTTTGCGTACTATGACAATGTTGGCTAGCCAGTTGAGGTAGTGTACCTCGCAAATTGACATGATATCGAGTAGCTTCTGGATTTCCTCATTGATGACTTTTTTTACGTTCTAGAGTGAACTCGCGTCACTTCTTCTTGACGGGTGGATGGTCTGGGTCCACCTGGAGTTGATGAACCATCACTTCTAGGTTGATTCTACTCATGTCAGTGTGTGACCAGGTGAAGTAGTCATAATGTTGCTTGATGAAGTCGATGAGTGCATAGCGGAGGTCAGGTTTGAGTTGAGAACTAACCTGAACCTTATGATTAGGCAGCCTTGGGTTAATGGGGATCTCATCGAGCTAGTCGATGTTAGGTTGATTCGGGTCCACGTACTCAATCGGCGAAGATTGTAATTGTTATAAAGTTGAGGGTTTGGCCCTCAAGGTATTGCTATAGTAGTCGCGTGACACACCTTGCGCACCTTTGATTTCATTCGTTCCCCACTTGGTAGGGAACTTGATGACTTGATGGAAGGTGGAGGGGACTGCCCTCATTGCATAGATCCATAGTCTTCTAAGGATCACATTGTAGGCTGAAGGGCTATCTAGCACTACAAAGGTAATGTATTGGTTTACTCCATCAGCATAGACTGGTAAAGTGATGTCTCCCAGGGTGAAATTTGGCTCTCCGTTGAAGCTAACTGGTATCATAAAGCAAGGATGGAAGAGTACATTGGTGGATGAACCATTGTCGACTAGGACCCTCTTAATGCTACAATTAGTAATGAGTAGAGAGATGAAAAGAGTGTCATGGTGAGGATTGATGAGTGTATAATCCTCATTGTCCACGAAGGAGATGATCTATTCAGTAGATATATGGGATGGATATGAGGGATAGCTAATCTCTGAGTTGACTGCAACCTTGGCCTAACGTCGGGGGACAGAGGAGTTAATGTCGCTCACTTCCTAGCCACCCATGATGATGTTTATAGTCCTCTCAAGGGTTGGCTCAGTAGACTAGTTTGCTTGGCGGTCGTTGAGCAAAGCAAGCGTGCCCTTTCCCTTGTCAGATAGTAGATCATGAACGTGCCCCCTCTTGAGAAGGTCGATGACTTCTAGGCGTAGAGTGATGCAGTCTGGAATAGAGTGACCATGCTCTGTGTAGAACTCACACCACTTAGTAGTATCCCATTTGGGGTTCAGATTGTTGGACTTCCATGGCCATCTCACGGTGTTTCCCATGCCTTTCTTGATGAACACTACCTCAACGAGCTCGACGTTGAGGTTGTACTTGGGAATTTAGGTGCACTCTACATTGGTGTCAAATGCCTACTTGATCGTATGGATGACCTGTCGAGTGAATGACAAGCGTCGTATGCAGCCCCTTAGTGTAGAATTGTAGTTTAGGGTTCAAATAAACGAGTATTGGGGTGCTTGTCGGATGTTTGAAAGGGTTGCTTGGGACACCTTTCTTCGGATTGCGAATCATAGGATGAGAGATTGTCACAGTGGAGTTTGTCCTCCTCCTATCTAATCTCGACCCAAGCTCATGTTAAGTCATCTTCCATGGTGGTGCAATTGAACTTAGTGAGTTTCTTGTAGAGCTCACTATTTGGGAGGAGTCCTTTTTGAAAGGCATTGACTGCAGTTTCTTGGTTGCAAAAAGGAATGGAGACCTTCTCTCAGTTGAAGTGTCCAACATAATCATGGAGTGATTCGTTGCGACGTTATAAGATTCGGTAAAGGTCTGTAGAGAGTTTCGCTAGCTTCTTACTACTGGCAAACTACTCTACGAAGGTATCTGTAACTGAGCAAATGAGGATATCGAGTTGTTTGGTAGGTTGGTGTACCATTGGAGGGCTGGTCCCATCATACTGGACCCAAAACTCTTGCATATGCATGCCTCATGGAGGTCGCATGGTATGGCAGTGGTGAACATGCATTGCTTGTAGAATGCAACGTAATCAGTGGGATCTGTAGTGCCATCATAGAGTTTCGTGTTGGGAAAGGAGAACTTCTTGGCCATTTCTACAAGGGTGATGGATTCTATGTGGTTGACTCTTCTTAAGCAGAGTGGGGACTCCGGGGATCTATTAGATCATAACTTCCATCTCAGCAAACCTTTTTTTCCATTGCTTGCTCCATGGGAGTTATGGAAGAAGAGAAAAGGCCAATGTTATGAGTGACTGGAGGCAGGGATCCACCTGATGTAGCGTATAAAGTTGGGTCGATGACACTAGTGAAGGGCGGAAGGGGTTGATAGACTGGACCAACCATTGATGGAATCGAAGTGTAGTATGGAGCCCGGATGTTGTCTGCAGAGGCCAGCTAGTAGGTCAGCAGCATGGTCGACTAAAAGAGTGGATTTGGCATAGCGTGCAACATTTGGAGACCAGCCAACATGGTTTGGGAAATAGCAAGGTCGACCGTAGAGCTAGTAACAGCTAAAGAGGTGCCATCTAAGACCAATGGATTGGTGAGTGGGGCGGACGTAGAGCCACCAATAATCATAGACTGAGGGCCTAGAGGTTGAGAGGAAGTGCTCCTAGAATCTGGAGTCACAAGAGATTACATTGGTGGGACTGAAACTCAAAACCTAGACTCTTGCTGCTACAGTGTAGACTCCACATCTGAGAGCCGTTGGTTCTACTCTTAAACAGTACGGACCTCAATACAGAGAGTGTGGTTCTCTTCCTCTAAAGCCATGAACTTATTGCTAGTCTCTTCAACCTGAGCGGTGAGTACGACGGTCTGAGCTGCGAGATCAATGGAGGGTTGAGCATATGAGCTCTATGCCATGGTAAAAGATTAGTTGTAGAAGATGAATTGCCAAGGCCCCACGGTGGGCGCCAAATTGTAGACAATATATTTCTTCAATTGAATTTGTATGTGTGAGACCACTGGCAACCTATTTGAACCTATGAGATAGAGAATCAGATGTGATCGTGAAGTCCTTTACCCCGAGGGTTGGGAGGGGTGCGCCAACCAAAGGAACTCTGATAGTCAAGTCAGTTAACGGAAAGTAGGATGAGATCCAAGAGAATATGTAAAGATATGATATTGTTACTGTGACTGAGAGACGATGAGCGATGCAGAAGGCGATGTTTCATGTGGAGGGAATCAGAGATGGAGAATCGGAGGAACGTTGGTACCAACTATGGAGAAGTAGGAGAAAATCAAGAGTTTTTATAGAGGAAAGGGCATGCCAAAGATCATATATGTGATTTGGAAGATCAAGAGACCTCCCCGTTTGAGGGGGATGCCCCTAGAATATATAGGAATAGGGGAGTTAAGAGGGATCATAATGAGGTAATGTAAGGAATCATCAGTTACACTAATTAATGGGCTAGCTGTTAGACTTTACACCTAGTAGTATGAAAGGCCACGAGCTGATGGCCATAATGGAGCATTAATAGCCATCAAGAGAGCACTCAATGCTATGTAACCCCCATGGGGAATTAATGTAGAGTGTAGTTGAAAGGTTAGGAGTCAACTAAAGCTAAACCCAGGAAGTGGGGTGCCATGTTGAACCCACGTGGATGGGTTGCGATATTGAACCCAACTGTAGTATGATGTGGCATGGGGCCAACTAAACTATGTGGAGAGTAAAATGGTCAATACAGATTTTTTCCCAAGCGACTTCGGTGAGGATGAACCAAACTGTTTTTGGCGAGCAAACTCGGTAAGTTTTCTTCAACATATTCTTTGTTTTGCTTAGTAACTAAGATAGATTTTGAGTTGGAGAGAGATTGAAGTTAGAAAGAGAAAATGAGATCCATCTATGGCGATTTCTGACTCGGGATGACCCATAGGAAGAGGCCCATACCACAGTGATCAGAGCTTGGAGCTAGAGCCAACAGTGGTGTCGACGTCCGGCAAGCACCAACAGCTTTGGCTGAGCTTTTCTTCGTGACACGACCAAGCCAAGCTTCAAGCCACGAACATCTAGGGGGCAGACGACAGCAGCCAAGCTTCTGGTGACACGATGAGGCAAGGCGGACCAGCAGTGGTGGTCGGTAATTCCGAGAGCCTTGTGCGTCGTGAAGGAGCTACGCAGAAGATAAGGAATACTTGTGTTATGAAGTTGAGTCTACATGGCTTTTAGCCACATTTAAAAAAAAAATTATTATAATAATAATAATAATAACGACAATGGGCTGGAAATTGGGCAAAGCCCATTTGGAGTTATAAAAAAGAAAAATTTAAATTTGTGGGCTAAGCCCATTTTTAAAGAAATAAATATATATAGGTGGAATATTGTTATATAAAAATAGTTATAAATAAAGTGAAAAATAACAAAAATAATAGTAATAGAAAATTTATGGAAATTTTAGAAATGACCTAAGTTGTAATAATTTTCTAATTAGTTTAAAAGTTTAAATTTTAGGAAGCAAAAATATAAAATGACAATGATTTTTGGGGTGATATTATATTAGCACTACAGTAACAATAATAGTTACAAAACTCCTAAGGAAATAAATGGTTATATGTTATATCTTTAGGAAAATGGAATTTAGAATTAATAGTAATAATTATTATTTGCAAAAGAATAGTAGTAAATGTTAATTAGGTTATAAAAAAAATAAAGCCTATATTAATTCATTAACAAAATAATTGAGGATTATTACACTAGTGGTAATTAGTGATAAGTTCAATAATTAAAGAAAAATTAGTAAGGAGGTAACAATGTACTTAACCCTAATTAAGTAATAATCAAACATCACTTAATGATAATGTAGAAGTGATTAGCATTATACTAAATTAAAAATAAAGAGTTAATCTAATAATCATTAAAATTAGCAAGTAAAATAATTAAATATAGGTTAAAAGATTAATAAGGATAAAATAATGATAATTATCCTAATCAAGATTTAAATGTATAAATTTAATAAAATAAGACTGAGCTAATTAGTCTTGACAAACTAATTAATGATGAAACACTTAACCCTAATTAATTGGGTAAATTTTAATTCTTTTAAACTCCAAAACTTAATTAAAATCCCTAAGATCGATAACAAAACTTCAATCACCAAATCTAAAGTCAGACTAGGATATCTGAACTCTAAGTTTGAGAACACAATTATTAATTTGAGGAAGAAGTTTGTAAAACCGACGACCTAAGTCTCATTTGGACAATGAGAAGTGGTAGAACAATGAGATTAGGTTTACATTTAATACTGTAATAAGTATTAATATGATATACTCTAACGATAGAGTATGTTCAAACAGGGCTGCTAGCAGAAGTAGTAGAACGCGGGTAAATTTGGTAATAGCAGTGCAAACAAGTAAATACAACCTCACTACAATATGAACGAAAACCTGTTTTTTAAAAGTGTGTGCAGTGTATCTATTGTGTTGTATGAAATACTACGATTATATGAGAATGTGTTAATATGTTGATCTGCATGAAATAAGTATATGAATGGATTGATATGTGATAATATGTTATCTAAAATACATTGACGTACATAAATGCTCTCTGGTTATGAATAGATAAATACAATTATATATGAGATAGTTGTGTTCAGATGTGTTTCATATTATTGACTTTACATCTAAGACATACATGCATGAAATCATTATGAATAAATGAAACACTTATTTTGAGAAGCTTTCTCCAAAAGAGTTTTATCGAAAGATTTTGCTTTTAAGTATAAGCTAAGAACATTGGTGCCAAAGACAAGTTTTGAGAGTGGGGAGTTTTAAATGAATTGAAAAGTATTTTGATTTTAAGTGCGTCGTACCAACCTCTAAATAGAATATGATATTCATGCAATTGTTACGTTGTAACGGGCGACTGCCGCCTCCAATAGTTAGTGAGGTTACCCCACAGGAGTTCGAGTGACAACTGGAATGTGTATGACCTGGGGCTAGTCACGGGATTGATCCTCTAGGCAAGTCTTGGGTGGTGTGCACGGTGCGGACAAAAAAATATATATTTTTAATGATATTTTAGCAGAGCAATATTTTTGCAGAAGCTAACACTTCCAAAGTTAAACAAGTTTTACAAGTTAAAAGTTTGTATCCTGCATATGTTTGCGAATATGTGATTATTATTATATGAAATCGTTTTATCTGCTATAATGTGTTTTATGATTTGTTGATGTGAGTTTATAACCAGTGTTGAATAATATGCTAAGTAGACTGCACAAGTTTTGTGAGATAAAATATTGTACTTGCTAAGCATTGGCTCACAGTTTACATTCATGTTGTAGGTATCGTAGATGAATCAACTATTTCATGGTGGATTATTAGAACTTGTTAGGCATGAGATGTTTGGAGGTTCGGTATGGGAGTACACTGCTATAGTAATATGTTTCCGCAAATGTGATAAGAATGTTAATGTTTTAATTTGACTAATGGTCTGTGATTTATAAGTCTGGTTTTAGTTAGCAATTCTATGATTTTTAATAGTCTTTTAATTACGCAAAATTTTAAGAAAAGGTTTTAGTTGGCAAAAAGAGCTTTACCAAGATACGAGGAAACATTTAATAGTTCCTTGATCAAAAAATGTTTTCAAACTAACAATTTTAAAATATTGATAATACAAGGCTTTAACTAAACCGAATTTCTAGTCCGCTTACCATGTTTTAAATAAAAGAAAAAAATTACTCTGATTTTTACTGCATTTTAAATAGAAAAAATCCTGGTAAAAGTAGGGTCGCTGCATTAATTTATCCTTGTTTGCCTTTTTCCAACTCCACAATGTGCAAGAAGTTACTGAAAGGGAAGAGGCAGGTATTGAATGGGGTTTGAAGATTCGGAAATGTTTTTGGACTCTCATCCAACAATGTGAAGTTGTAAGTTTTTAAGATTGTAGTTAAATGTTGTTAAGTATTAGAGTAGTTGAAGTTAACTTAGCGAATCAGGAGTACTGATCCAAACCAATACCCTGATTTCACACAGATTGTTACTCCTTTAGGCGACGCTTCAGCAAGGCACTAGTTCATGCTCGTATTGAATGTTGGTTATAGGTCCGCTGAGCTTTGGGATTCAAATATTTTTGGCAATCTTAGCCACCAATATGAGAGTATTGCGCTGCACATGGTACGTAATTTTGTTGAGGTTCTGTCGTTCATATTTTGTTTCAAATATTGAATCTAAATGCCCCTGCATTTCCTTCCCTGCTGGGCACCATTTTTGTTGTTTCCTCTTGTAATGATCTTTGTCTTTGTTATAACATTTATTGTGAAAAAATATACAGCTTACAACATTGTCCACTGTGTTCAACACCGGCTTCAAAAAAAAAGTACGGAGCTGAATTCAACTTCTCCTACTTCCTTGTTTCTATGCCCAACAATGTGTCATAACAACAATATGGAGTGGACAATGGCGTCTTCATTTTGAACTCCATGAAATGTTTAAGTGAGGGTTGTAGGGTCACGAAGGTGAGATTGTTGCTATATTTTCTAGCATAAGAAAAACTTATTTTAGATATTGTATAAGTGCTTGTGGTTAATGGTGTTCTAAATGATCTGTTAAATTGTCTTAGATGAGTGCTATGGATACGCGGTTTTGGGTGGCGTATAACATGTTTCATTCCAGATGGAACAATGTCACCTCATGTGTTAGTCCCTGCATGAGTAATCATTTTCAGAATTGTTTTAATTGTTTCCATTACAAGTATGGCAAAAATCATGTTTTGGGTGAGAAGAAGTTGGATAGAAGTGCTAAGACTGGAACAGTATATGCCAGTAAAGATGAAGGCCCCCAGGGGTAGGTAGGTAATCTTAAAATGCCTTTACATGCTTAAAAGACTTTTTTACTTTTTATATTACAGATTTTGGCTATGTAATAGTAGTATTTATGGAACTCCATATGACGATGATGGTTATGACCCGCACTATTATTTCTTAAGATATGTTATCGGTAAAGTTAGTAAGTTATGTTTTTAACAAATTATTGCTATCACAACTGCTATAGAATACTCATTACTTTTTCTAAACATTTTGAATGTTTGTTTTCCCAAAATAAATATTACTAAAATAACGTTACTAGCTTACAAACACTACTCCTTTCACTATACCACATGTATTATTACTATTTTAAATTGAACAGTATTAGTTGGGACGAGACACTTGTTTGTTTATGCATGTTAATCCACATGAACCATATAAGCTACCATTTTTAGTAATGCACGACTAATTAAATATTACATTTTCCGTAGTTGTTAAAATGAACTAATACTACATTTCTGA
Source organism: Ulmus americana (assembly GCA_010015005.3). Taxonomy (NCBI): domain Eukaryota; kingdom Viridiplantae; phylum Streptophyta; class Magnoliopsida; order Rosales; family Ulmaceae; genus Ulmus; species Ulmus americana. The sequence goes on from WUAT03014054.1 coordinate 9,659, forward strand.
AAAACGTTAATAGCTTGTAACAGCCCTCTAACTGAGCACATCCATTACTATGCCAAACTTAAACAGTAACGGAACTACGTTTAAGTTTAAGGGGATTATATATATGCAGCCGTTTGGTTGGCTACTCTATATCTATATATTTACATTTATTTTTTCCTTTAATTTTGCCACTTTTCACTTAATATTTTATTTTTTTAATAGACAGCCCATAACAATTTTTTATTTTTTTATTTTATTAATACATAAAACTATCATTCATATAGTTTTTGCCATCATAATCATATTGTCTTGTTTTGTTGCTAGTTTTGCCACGTGTTTTTAATATTTCATACGCATCGCAATTGTTCTCTCCAATCCTCGTATAATACAATAGTGTTGTGGGATCGCAAAATTTATATACAACTAAATATATAACCATAACTGGAACTTAGTTTTATGACTAACCATTCTAAAATTCATTTACTTCAGCCAATCGTTTCTGACACTAAATCGGCCATCATAACTGTTAAGAAGCATTTACATTAACGGTAGCTTATCTTTCACCACCTTACCTTTTTGGTTCCATAACTTATGAATTTTCCCAAAATGGTCGCAAATGGAAATCCACGTGACCAATTTTGTCCAATCTTACATCCGGTTCACATTCAGATGTAAACGGTTACATGTCCTTTTTATTTAAAATTGTGATATAAAATTAAAATATCTCATTATAGTTATATATTTTACAAAAATACGAAGCCAGTTTTGCTTTGTTTTATTTTAATTTTAGGGTTTTGCAAGAGAAATTGGGAGTTTTGACTGTGGCAAAAGCCCTAATGTTCAAAAATCTAAAATTTTCTTCATGTCTAAATTAAAACCGTATCGTAAATGACATTTAAACCCATCTCGATACCTTAACTACCACTCCACGCCACAATTAATGTTTGAATATAGGTGGAATATAACAGATGGAACAAATTGGTAGCACATGTTGCCATTTGGGAGCATTTTTTGGCAAACTCAGAAGTTATGGGACCAAACTGGAAAAGTGGCAAAAGTTAAGGTATCATTATAGTAAAATTTTCTATTTTTAAATCACAAATCAAAAATAAAATAAAAAAAGGAACATTATATAAAACAATTTTTTTGACTTAATCATATACGGTTTCCTTCCTTAATCTTATTCTAAGGCTAAACTCTTCAAACTATATTCCTTGTAATGGGTGCCAGATACAACAGATGCATAAAGGGAGATATTGTCAATTTATTTAGTTTAATGTAATTTTGGTAGGGAAACCAATGGTTCTCTTAAGAAATGCTACTTCATTTTTTTCTCATGGTGTTGTTGTAGGAGCTCCCAACTTCCGGTAGTATGGATGCCGAGCTTCGACGATGGCCATGTCTATCGCTCTTTACAAGTTTGGGTTGATTCCCTATTCATCTATGTGAGGTTTATGGAGGGTGCATGTACTTCATGTGTGGGTGACGTCAATTCATAGCACAACACTTATTCAACGATTATGATTTGGTATGTATAAAATATGAGAGTTTTGGTGATTTTCTTGTTTGGTCATTCACCGTCTACCGGCAGATTACCCACTTAATCTACTTATCCACCGTTGTTAAGCTCTGGTTTGTAAGACCTCTAATAACTGATGCACAACATCCTAAAGCTATTATAACTGTGCACTTATCAAGTATTTAGTTTTAAAAATTGCTAAACTGTAATACTTATCAAGTTTAAGTATGCTTTAACTGTAACAAGTTATATACTCTAACGTATGTATAATGTATGATAAAATGATAAATTAATTTTAACATTGTTCCAATAAATTGGTAAAACTGATATATATTCGGGTATCTCTAATTGTCACCATGGAAAATAACATAAAAAATAGTTCTATTCAACACACCTTCTTTGCAAGATACAACCCAGATACCAATAAGGGTAAAGGGTGTATATCTTTGGCTTGCTTCTGTGCCGGCATAGTGATAACTTTGGTGGGACAATTGATAGCAATTTGGAAGGAAAGTGCATTGTCCTGATATGGTTGAAAGGAATTTCGACTAAAAATGCGCAGTGACATATGGGATCTACAGTGAAAGGGTTTGAAAAAGGGGCCAGGTACGACTTTTTGGAAAAAAAATTGAGTATAGATCTCCAATATTTTTTTTAGACACTTGTATGTGTTTGGTTAACTAAAGCAAAAGTGCTTTGGGATGAAGTTTAGCCAAAAGCACAGCACACATATAAGAAACTCATGACATTTTTCTCACACTAGTTTGATTGGGACGCAAAGTACAGTTTTACTCTAAATTATGAATTTCCAAAAACACCCTCATTTTATTATAAAAAAATAAAAATAAAAATAAAAAAAGAAAAGGGAAAAGTGTTAAAACATTATCATTTTATTTTTTGTCCACATCATTTCGTTTTATTATATATTTGCTAATTTTTTAATTACTTTGAGCCACTTTTAAATATATTTTTTTCATTTGTACCAAAGAAGTATTATTTTTTCTTGTAAACCATAACCAATTATGCAATATGTTTCAATCTTAGTGAATGTCCCAACTATTATTTTTTATTCTTTTTAATTTTACATGTCTTTTATTGCAAAACACTGCCCTTTATGTTTTGAAGAATGTCCCATTTTTTATTTTTTCAATTGTGATCACACCTATTTTCATTTCAGTTAACACTTTTGTTCCTTTCATTTTTTCTTCATTAACAAATTCTTGATTACTTATTTTTTCCCCTTTGTAAAGAATATGAATTTTTTTTTACACATAAGCGATTTCTGTACAAGTTATGAACACTTTTTTCCACCTTTGTAAATTACCAACGTGATCTTTTTTTTTTTTTAATTTTAAAAACATATATAACACCGATAATTTTTTTTTTTTTTAAACAAAACTATTAAACAAAAATGATTGAACATTTGTTTTCACTTAATTTGTTTTTTAAAAGAACATATACACCACTAACAATTATATCAATTAAGGGTACTTTGGTTTTTTTCAATAATTCATAATATTTTTGTTTTTAGTTTACCAAACACTATTCAGTTACTTTTAGAGTTCACTCGAGTTTCACAAAAATTCAGTTTGCCAAACACTCAGCTACTTATTTTCACAGTATGGTTATCCTCCAGCACAACTGACAATAGCTTCTCCCTAAAGAACATCATTAGCAAACTAAAGGAAACAAGCTATATTGACGATGGATACATGGTTAGCAATAGTTTACTGCAATTGTTATATCCAAACAATCTGCTTGTAAGTTTGCCCCTATATCTTTGCTGAATTGTCATTCGAGAAAAAGGAGAACAAATAATTGTTCTATGTGTGTTTAATTTTTTTATTACATGTTAGCTTACGTACTCCTATACGATGTTTTTGCACACTTTTAAATAGCATTAGAGAATGGAAGCCCCAACAATATCCATATTAGAAACATTAAATTTACTTTCTAACATTAAATATTACCATTCATGACTATGTATAGGGTCATCCAACAGTTGGGCATGGCTTAATGTAAAAACAAAATTCTCTTTTCTTAAAACATTTTATTTGATGTGTATGTAAATATAAATATCTTTATGTGTTTTCAAGATTTTCAATGTAAATGTAAACACATACAACCACATGTACTCTATGATACATTCCCAAGGTACATTTATCAGTACAATTAACAACGTAGCATTCATTAATATTGCACATAAGATTCAAATGTTACACACATCGTTGGATAAATATGTACGAAGTAGTTCTTGTTGTACGTGAGAGTGGAAAAATGTCTTGTAACATAGGGATATCTCCCACCCATTCCGATCCTCCTCCCATCAACTTCTGTTCCAATTAAGAACACTATTTCAGTAATTGTCCATTCCCTTTACAAATTAAATTATCAATCACTATTTAGAGTATAAGGTTGCATTCATTATAGCCATAACACCATGGATTACACTTATATTTGACCCTAGCTATTTTGCATATTGGTCGTTGGTATAATTTTCGTATACTATTGTTACATATACATTTTACATCAGTAACGTTACCTCTCTAGACTCAAGAGCAATGTCACAATATTGATCTTATTTTTTGAAATCCTAATTGTATTGTACTTATGTTTAGATCTTGTAACTTTCATACTACTTGTATCTTCCAATATTTAATTCTCTCATTGTTGGATTATGTTTCGTATCGCTAAATGTCCGATAATTAGTATGGACAACAAAACGAAAAAATATGATGAAAACTTATTAACAAACTTACTATATAACCCATAGTAGAACAATTAAAAAGTGCAAAATGGAGGGTTCAATTATTATTTCCCACTTTTTGTAATACTTTTCCACATGTTCTCCACAATCCTTCCATTTTTAGGAGGGATTAGTACTTGTGAGAGGAAGGGATTTCATAATCCCAACCTCTCTCCATCCCCTACTCTTTTAGGAAAACCAAACAAAAATAAAGTAATAATGGATTGACCTAATCCACACAACCCTAACCAACATTCTCTTTCCCACTCCCCAAACAGGGTGATAAATAGGGATTAGGCATAACCATACAACTAACGGTTTCACGACGGAGAATGACTACATATTTTTTTTTGTTTATAAATTAAATTGTTTTGTTCACTTTTTGTTTTACAGGAATTTTGTTCATCATTATATGATGGTTTTATTTTATCTAAACAATTTTAGTGTCATTTTTTTTTTTTTTTACAGACACCTCAGTGTACACTACAAGAAAAGGAGGCTATAGAGGCGACAAAAGTCGTCGCTAAAGGAGGGGTTGTCGTCGCTATAAACATACA
>WUAT03014163.1:0-14450 GCA_010015005.3 Ulmus americana
CTGCCCAAGTATCCCATTTGAACGCAGGGATGACCTTCCTCCTTTGAGACAATGATGGCTCTGGGAAGAAGTGGCAATTTGAGGAGCATAAACGACTTCGGAAAAAGAAAATTTCAAATCGTAATATGAACGATTCGAATCGAGTCGGTCCGATCTAGCTCGTACCTCGACCGATTCACCCATAAAACGGTTTTCTTCTACGATTTGGATCGCCTACCCTCTTTTTCGATATGAATCGTCCGTTTCAAACCGTAAATCGTACGGTTTTAAAACCCTTGTTTCTATCAACATTCCTACATGAGTTTTTTTTTTTAATTTACATAATTTTCTATACGTTAACTATTTTGAACTGTTTTAGCTTGATTTGTAATGTTTAATACATTTGTATGCGCATTTCAACTTCATATTTCTATTAACATTCCTACATGAATTTTGTTTTAATTTACGTAATTTTTCATATTTTAAATATTTTGAAATTTAAGACAAAAATAAACTATTGAAGAAATTAGACTCGTAAATAAAATTAACCCGAATCTAGCAACCCGATTTTGTCCAACATCCTATAGAACTATAAAGACATCCTCATAAAAACAAATAAATATTTTAATAATTCAAAGATATATAAAAATAATTAAAATACAAAATAAAAAATAAAAATAAAAAATTTATTCAAATTGCGAAGAGAATAGCCCTCTTATCTGTTTTCTCTGTTTTCAAATCACCAAAATAAAAACTCTCTACAAATCACCAAAATAAAAGTTATGTTCAAATCACAAAAATTATGCCCAATCGCAAAGGGAACAGCCCCATAGTTTTTGGATTTTTTTTTATCCTCTTCAGTGTGTGTTCTTCGTGTATATTTTAGGATCACCAATATTTATTATCAATAAAAATCTTTGAAATTTTGGTTCTACTTTTTGGTCTATGATGATTGGTACTGGTATATTTTGATACTTTTGGCTAGTTTGTGATTGCAGCTTATTTTTCTTTATGTAGATTTGGATATAAAGTACTACGATTTAGGCATCGATCTTGAACCTTGATGCTACTGATGACAAAGTTATTGTAGAGAATGCTGAAGCAAAGCCACTTTGAAATAAGTCCTTTTTCATTAGGATTTATATTTAATTTTTGTGCTTTATGCAGGAGTATAGAATTTAATGTGCACCTAACCTCTTTTGATTTTGTTTTGTGGCTCTGTTGCATTAGTTTATCATATAAAAACTTGGACTTATTTATGGGTGGGCGTAAATGAACACTGACTGAGTATTTGTTTGCTCTATTATTGAGAGAAAAGAGGGTGATTTGGAGACTCACAAGAAGCTTGTTGACTTCTCTACATGTCAAGGAACAAATTGTTAAAATGTTTAGCTGACAATAGTCCCCTCTAATCCATGAAATGTTGTAGGTACAATGTTGCCGTGAAATGTGCTACAATAACAGCTCGTTTGTGAGTCTTCTTCTTTTTTTCCAATCTTAGTATTGTTCTGCTTAATTCTAGTACTAAAAGCATCTCTAAAGAAAATTACCTCTAATGTTTTTGTGAGGGAGCAATAATTTCTCCCTTTTGATAACCAACCACAAAGCGAAATGTGGCAGGAAAGAGTAATAATAAAAATTTCATTAAAAATATAAGAGTAATCATGAAGATTGAGGGATAAAGATCAGAACGCGGGAAGTGGCATGCCAAGTCTAGTTCGAAGGCATGAGAAGTGTCAAAAACAACAAAGGATACAAAAGCAGGCCTAAGCCGTATGATGACACCTTAGCCATTTCTATACCACGACCTCCACTACCTCTGATGGTGCCTAACGTGCCAGAAAAACTGTCCGATTTGAAAGTGACCTTTAACAAATTTATTTGTCTTATTTGTACAAGGGAAACCCCATCTATAAGGATAATTTTCATTCAATATCATAACATATCTGCATAAAACACATAGAGAGCAACAACAAAAAACAAAAACACAAGAGCAAATAGTATTCTCTCATTCTCTCTTGGAATCTTCTCTTTCTCATATCTTGGGAAGTGGAAAAATCAGAGAAAATCCTCATTTGTATTCCTCAAGAGCCTGCTAATACAAGGGACTAAGTGGATGTAGGCCATCTTTTTTGGGTTGAACCCCTATACATTGGGTGTTCTTTCTTATTTCCTTCTTCATTTAGTGATTATTCAACTTTTTAGGAGTTTTATTTGGTTTATCACAGTTGGGGAAAATTTTGCACTAATAATTTGGCGCTAAAATTAGGGCCTCATAAGATTTTGGGTGACCTAGGATTTGTGGGTAGAAGTGATATTACCAAATCTAGTCTGGGTCTGTGAGTGGTTTTTTCAAAGTTATGAAAGGTGAGATTGCTTCTCCTTCTTTGAAGGATAGTTCTGATGTGGAGGAGGGTGGAAAAATAGGTTTCCTAAAGGATGAAGAAGGAGTTATCATAAAATAAAATAAAAAAATAAAACCCTCCAAACTCTAGAGCATACGGTGAAGAATAGGGCTCAAAGAAAGTCAAAGAAAGGTAGAGATAAGGCAAGAAACATTGCAGCCCGAAGATTGGAAGGGATAATGTTATAATCTCAAAGGCTTATCTGGCTGAGCTGCAGCAAAGGTTAGACGACCACGAAGCTCAACATGGTAGTGGCGGCACACCACCTGGAGATGCGAAAAAACCAGAGGATGTGCTTGAGAACTCTACTAAATTAGTTGCTGGAATGCCCAGTGATGCGGAAGTGGCGCATTCAAAGCGGGTGATCCAATTTAAGGGTGACCAGAGGAAGAGGAAAGCTAACATTGACAATCTTGTCATCCACATTGTAAATTAATGAGCATGCAAACCCCAAATCTACATGCGTATTTGAAGCAGAAGCAGAAAGACATAGCTTTTTTGTTAGAAAAGGATGACAATACAAAGGAGCAAGTGACATGTTACTCTACTCATACCGAAAAGCGGGCGTTGGACCTTGGGTCTTCTGGAGATCATAGCTTGGCCAGACAATTTGAAGAATTTCAGCAATTTCAGAAACTTCAAAGCCACCAGGGAAGTAGCCACTCCTTTGGGCTGCTGTCGTCAACCTTTTACAACTGACATCCTGTAATACCCAATATCAAAAGATGTTGAAATCTCGAAGATTAAGACATAATTGGGGAACACCAGTCCATCAGAGCATTTGGACAGATATATTACCTAGATGAACTTGAACGAGGAGTTAGACGCACTATTATGCATGATGTTCTCCTTGAACTTGGAATCCACGCAATGGTGTGGTTCCATAGCTTGCTTGCCAGATCTGTTTCCTCTTTTCAAGATATGTCTGATAAGTTCGTTGCCTAGTTCACTAGTGTGGAGCCAATCTGAAAGCCCATGGAATCCTTAAAATTAGTTAAGCAACGAAAGACTCAAAGTTTACGTGGATATATGAACATATTTAATGAAGCTTCACTTTAAGTTGTCAACTTAATGACCAGTTCCCTATCTCATATTTTATTAGCAATGTCCATAGAGAAAAGCCTTACTAGTACCTGGTCAAGCTGGAAAAACTGGACACATTGGTGGAGATGATGGAAACAGTGTAAAAGTTCGCCTTCACGGAGATGGAGAAGATGAGGAGGACCAGATGAAAGAAGAAGTTTGAGTAAGAAGGAGCTCAAGAAAAGGAAGTTTGGTGGATCTGACCTAACCACTCCATCAGTACCAGTACCTGGTAGCCAGATCCATCAATATAGTCTTGGAAATTTTCTTAAGGGCTATGCTAGCCAAGACAGGCCCCCCAAACCCCTACGCTTTGCTTAGTTTACTCTGTTAACCACCCAGGTGGAAACCATCTTCTCCATCATAGAAATCTCAAACATATTACCATCACCTCCTCCCATGAAGTTTGTGCCCAAGAAGAGTGATGCCTTCTTCCAATACCATCGCCAATCGGGGCATTAGACTTCCCAATGCTATGTCCTCAAGGAAGCTATAAAGCAACTGGTGTGGCAAGGAAAATTGCATGAATTTGTAGACCAAACTATTGGCCAAAATCCTCAGACGGGAAGCGGTCAGCAGAACAGTCAGCAATAGGTTAGGCCTCCATCGAATCACCAGGGAGGTCAAGATACACGTCCTTCATAAATACAATTTTCGAAGGACCGAAAGTAGGAAATTCCAATTCTGCTCAAAAGATGTATGCAAGATAAGACAAAATGACCTCAGCATGCCTGGTTGTAAACTTTTTTGAGAGGGTGATTCTGCCAAAGCAATCGTGGCATCCACCTATCATGTTTACAAACGAGGAAGCTAGGCATTTGATTCACCAGCATATTGATGCAGTCGTAGTGGAACTGGATATTGCAAATCATCGGGTCATGAGGAACATCGTCGACACAGGAAGTTTGACAGATGTCCTCTTTGTCAATACGCTAAGCAAGATGACTTTGATTAACAAAATCTTGCAGAAAGTGGAGACACCACTTTACAGTTTCATTGGCAATGTAGTAGAAACAACAGGAACCATAGCACTTGATGTTAACTTTAGGACTTTGTTGAACGCTGTGATGATGAAGGTCAACTTCTTGGTAGTAGAGTATCCATCTGTTTACCACACCATCATCAGGCATCCTACCTTGCACCAAATCCAAGCCATAACTTCTACTTACCACCTCATGATTAAATTCCCCACTCCCAATGGAATAGGCGAATTGAGGGGGAAGCAAGGGTTATCTAGGGAAGGTTATGAAATTTCCACTAAGTTTAAGACAGAGCATAAGGTTTCTAGATCGGTCAAGGCATGGGCAGTACCACCTAAAAGACCTGCCACTCAAGAATTGGAAGAAAATAGTCAAGAAGGAAGTGGTCAAGAAAGAAGTGGTATGATAGTAAGAACATTGGAACAAGATTATGGATTTTTAACATAAGCTATTACCTTGGGAGGTCTAGACTTGAGGGATGAAACCTTTGAACAGAGAGGTTCTCAAGTCGCCAGTTAGAGAAAGTGTCGATTGACCTGGAGGATCCAACAAAGAAAGTTAAAATTGGGAAGTTACTGATTGTTGAGAAAAGAGATCAGTTGGTGACATTCTTAAGAGCACACAAAGAGGATTTTGCATGGACTCACCAAGATATGCCAGGTATTGACATTTCAGTTATTATGCATAAATTTAATAGGGATCCCAATGCTCATCCAATGAAACAAGTCTTTAACTCTGAAATATACTTAACCATCAATGAAGCGGCGGATAAGATGAAGGCGTTTGGCTCTATTTTGGAAGTGTACTACCTGGAATGAATTGTAAATGTAGTAATGGTGAAGAAGGCGAATGTGAAGTGGCGAGTATGTACTGATTTCACTGGTCTGAACAAGGTGTGTCCCAAAGATAGCCTCCCACTTCCTAGGTTTGACCAGCTTGTGGATACCACGATTGTTCACCAATTTTTTACCTTCATGGATGTCTATTCCAAGTATAACCAAATCTGGATGTACGAGCCAGACCAGTAGAAGACTGCTTTTATTACCAATCAGGGCCTCTACTGCTACATTTTCATGCCTTTCGAGTTGATGAAAACTGGAGCCACTTACTAGTGATTAGTAAACAAGATGTTCACTAACAATCTTGGGAAAACTATAGAGGTCTATTTGGATGATATGTTGGTGAAACCTTTGTACGTAGATTAGCATGTTGAGCACTTGGAAGAGATTTTTGAAATCTTGAGGCAATACCACATGAAACTAAATCCGAATAAGTGAGCTTTTGAAGGTGTCGTTTGGAAAATTCCTGGGATTTATGGTTCACAACAGAGAAATTGAGGCAAACCCGAAAAAAATCAAGGAAGTGCAAAAACTTACTGGTTGTATAGTGATACTGAACCAGTTTTGGCCAGTGCCACCGACTGTTATCTCCACTTCTTTAAGGCACTAAAGAAAGGAGCCAATTTTTCCTAGACCACTGACTGTGAGGCTGTATTTTCCAAGAGTTGAAAGACTACTAGGGACGAGTACCCCATTTGTCTAAGCCAAGAGATGGGGAAAAGTTGATCTTGTACCTGGCTGTCTTTAAAGTGGCAGTCAATGGCATTATGATGCACTTGGAGGAAGGAAAGGAACTACCAGTTTACTATGTTTGTAAGGCACTTATGGATTTAGAGACGCGCTACAATAATACCGAGAAGTTGTGCTTGGCATTGGTAGTGGCTGCATGGAAACTACGCCCTTACTTCCAATCCCACTCTAGTACATTTATGACAAACACACCACTTTGCCAGATCGTACAAAGCCCAGAGTCGTTAGGAAAGTTAACCAAGTGGGCTATAGAGTTGGGAGAAATTGATACAGAGTACAACCATATACTGCATCTAATAGACAAGCGGTCATAGACTTAGTAGCCGAGTTCGCTAAATCAAATCTAGCTGTAAAGGAAGTGGCGGATAAAGGAATTGCATAAACTTTATCAGAACCTCAACTAGGTTGGTAGCTATTCATGGATAGTTCATCTAATAAGGAAGGATTCAGGGATGGAATAATCCTACTTGCACCTGGGGGGAGCTGATAAAATAAGCAGTAAAGTTCAACTTTCTTCTATCCAACAATGAGGCCGAATATGAGGCATGCTTGACTGGGTTGAGGGCGGCAAAGAATTTGAAGTAGACATGATCTTAGTATTATGTGATTCTAGTTAATTGTTAGGCAAGTCAATCAGGTGTATAGTGCCAAGGGGGAAAAGATGACAATTTACCTGAGGATAGTAAAGGAATGGGTAGCTCAATTTTTTGCATTCAAGATTATACAGATCCTTAGGATAGAGAATGAAGAGGCTGACCACTTAGCTTGAATAGCTTCAGGAATTGACAAGGACTCGCGACAACAAATTTATGAAGTGGACTTGCCTGTCACTGCCGAACAAGTCTTAAATCTGGAAGTGGTGGAGAGTTGGATGACTTCTATTACCCACTTCCTAAAGGATGAGTTGTTACCTGAGAATCATGAAGAAGCAAAGTCACTTCAACAAAGAGTTTCTCATTACATGTATGACCAAGGACATATATTCAAGAAAGGATTTTCTATGCCACTTCTTACCTGCTTAACTCTGGAGAAAGACGTCTATGGCTTCAAGGAAATTCACGAAAGGATATGTGGCAATCATTCAGGACCGAGGGCTTTAGTTCAGAAAACTATAGACCAAGGATAATACTAGCTGACAATTGTGAAGGATGTGTAGAAGTATGTGGATGCTTGTGACCAGTGTTAGCGCTTTGCCAAGATTCCTAGGCTACCAGCAGAGCAGCTCCACTCTGTCCTCATTCCTAGGCATTTTTCCATGCAGGGGATAGATTTAATTGGTCCCTTATCCATCGAAAGGTCACAAATGAAGTTTGATGTTGTCATTATAGACTATTTTACAAAATGGGTGGAGGCGAAACCACTGGCCAAGATCATAGAGGCTAATACTACCAAGTTCGTGTGGAAGAACATTATTTGCTGCTTCAAAATTCCTTAGACCGTAGTCTCAGATAACGGAACTCAGTTTGATAGTAAAGGACTACGGGACCTGTGTGAAGACTTGGGAATTAAGAAGCATTTCTCTAGTGTGACTCATCCATAAGCGAATGGCTAGGTTGAAGTGGTAAATAAAACTATCAAGCTGAACCTAGAAAAAAATTTGATAGGTTGCAAGGGATCTTGGGTTGATAAGTTACCTGGAGTATTGTGACCATATAGGACTTCTCCTATAACTGCGACTGACTGGACTCCTTTCACTTTGACCTATGGCACAGAGGCAATGTTACCAGTGGAGATAGGCATTCTCACTCATAGGATGAAGTACTTTAGTGAACAAGCCAATGAAGAAGGTATGAGGGCTAACTTGGATTTGCTAGAAATCAATAGAGAAGAGGCCTAGCTCCAGGTAGTAGCATATCAATAGGTTGCGACCTGGGGAAAAACAAGAAGGTTATGGTATGCTACTTCCAAGTAGGCAACCTTGTGTTGAAGAAAATACTTGTAAATGTGAGCTTCTTTGAATCGAAGGGGGAAGGACCATTCAAGGTCAACGATGTTGTGGTTACTGGGTCATATAGGTTGGAGGACCTGGATGGGCGAGTCCTGCCTCACACCTAGAGTGCAAAACACATTAGGAAGTATTATTAGTGAGGCAGACTTAGTTTATAAGGTAGAAAGCTACATGTAAAGGACGCCAATTACTTAAAGAAAGCGGCTTACCTCTAGTATTACAAATTCCATAATCAATGAAAGAAAGATATTTCGAAAAGTAACTTGCTTTATCTTCAAACTATTTTGGTCAGAAACAATGTTTCAAACAAGATTGGGGGAGGGGGAGGTACTAGGGGATTCGGGCTCCTCGGTATAAGGAAATGCAGGAAAAGCCTGAATACTCAGGAAAAACAAGTGTTAAAAGGGCCACGAAAGTGTGCTTGGCAAGTCTAGTTAAAGTAACCAAATCAAGAAACATAAAAATATCAATAAGTGTCAACAAAGTGAACTTGATAGCATCTAGTAATAAAAAAAACCTGATATCAAGAAGGGTCACTAAGGTGAACCTGATAGGATCGAGTAATAAAAAACAGAGCAGGAAAAAAACAAATAATACGAAGGACCCTAAAAAAGGGACCTAACATGAGGATATTTTATTCGAAAACAAACAGGAAAGAATGATAAAGTAGTCAACGTTCATTCAAAAAATTGAAACACACTACACAAATAGTTCTTGCATGCATAAAAAATTAAGTATCCAACATACTTTAATGGAAATCAAAAGCATTTCATGGCAAGCATGTCAAATGACAGCATCAAAAGCATGGCATAATTTCGAAAAGCAATCAAAGGGAAACATTAAGCATGCTGTTCACAAAATGTTATACTACCTAGATACTAAATAAAGTAATTAGTATGTTTAGCATATCAAAAAAGTGTTTTGTAGATAGATGAAATGAGAACAGTCCAAATTATATAGACCATCAGTACAAAGAAAAATGCAGGAAAAGTAAAGGTAAAATCAATCAAGGGAAGCAACTGGATCTTCAACCTATGGATCTGGCTGAGGATAAGCAAGCAAGTTGAGGTCACGAGTCTCATAGGAACCTTGGACAATAGAGGCTGGCTCTTCATGGGAGTGAGTTGGGATGGATTGGGGGTTGGTCACACTAGCCTTGCCGAGTTCAGGGGGTTTAGCAGGAGGAGCAACGAAATATACCTAGTCATTGTCATGTTGGTCTTCAAGATGGGTAGTGAATAATTCCTGAAGGTGAGTGAAAGTCCTAACGGAGAGGTCCGAATGGCCAAAATCATGTTCTTCAAGCTCTTTGATGCCTAACCCGTCCCCAACTATACATGCTCCTTCGCATAAGTCCATCTAGGTAAAGAGCTTTCTTTTCCTTCTCAAAATTAGCATAAGCTTTGGAGAGAAGCTCATTTTTAGAAATTAGCTAGGCCACTCGTCCCTCAAGAATGCTTAGTTTCTCTTAACTGCTAAGCCACTTGGCAGTTAAGGTTTTATTTTCCTGGTCAAAGGCATGAAGCTGGGACTTGGCCTGGTCAAGGGAAGCTTGCCAGGATTGGATCTGGGACCAAGCTTGTTATAATTCAGAGGAGATATACAAGGTAATTCTCTAGGTAGCTTCACGTACTTGCATCATCACATCAAGCTCATCACACGCCGAGTCCTACTCACTACGAAGGCGAGCTAATGACACTTTGTACTACCTCAATCAGGTTATATTGGGATCTTTGGCGACAAGTTGCTCATGGGCACTTGTCATGGAATGGTAGTCAGATTCGGGATTTGAGAAAAAGCAATTGTAACTATGCAAAACATCACAAAGACGAAAGAGAAACTGTAGGCACATAAGACACAAATAAAGGTAATGAAGGAAAAATCCAAAATGCAGGTAAACAAATGAAGGAAGTAGGTAACTTACATCAGTGGAACTTACCATCACAGCTATGACTTGGTGGTCCAAAGAGTTCTTCTGGGTTAACTCATCTTAACCAAAGGGATAACGAAGGCTGAGCTCCTCGAAAAGGGGAAAGAGGTATGAAGACTTTAAGATGGTAGAAGGAACACAATTAGGATGTGTGAGTCCGAGAGCTGAGTCATTGACATAAGAAGAGTGGCGATAAGGACTTGACAGGTAAGGGGAAGAGCTTTCAGTGGGTCACTTGGGTGCCTGGGAAGACGAGCCTACTAAATCAACTGATTGAGACTGGTGGGAAGAACGACATGTGGTAGATGAGGTATAATGCTTTTCTCTCACAAGCGAAGGGGTAGAACTTTGGACAGTTGTTTTTTTGGGGTGAACTGGTTTGATGTGTAGGTAAAGGCTCATTAGGTTTAGGAGAAGATAAAATTATAGTGGGAATGACCTCAGAGTTAGTGGGGATATTGGTTGAAGGGGTTTTGCTAGTATCTTGATGTTCAGGGGAAGGGACAATAGGGCTAGAAGGAGTAGGGTGAAACGAACCTGTACGAGGAACTCCGTGGCATTTGGTAGTAGTCTTAGGGTCAACAATAAATTTATTGGTAGGGACTTCACCTTTGGCCTTCTTGAAAGGCTAGATCCCCTTCCGATGGAGTAGCTCATCTAAGGAAAGCTTGATACTAGATCTAGAGGCTGGGGAGGTTGGCTGAGCTGGGTTCTGTCTAGCAAGGCTAGTTTGTATATTTATCTTTGTACTTGGAGGAGATTCATTGGTGGAAATGTCAAAAGAATAGGAAATCTAGCGATAGTGATGTGAAAAACAAAACAAGAAAGGTTAGTTGACTCTTTGAAACTAAAACATAGAGTTTAAAGTAGGTACAAAAGTGCACGAAGTAGCAATAAGTCACATTTGTGCTTCTCCCTTTGGGAGGAACTGAGTTCAGCATCATGGTCAAAAGGAGCATGAAATGGTGTGCCACTTCACAGAAAGTGAGACACTTTGCCAAATTTAGGGGTAGAAGGACCAAAAAGCATGTTTAGTTTGCAAAGGTTTTAATAGTTACCACCTTTCTGTACTTGTGAAGTTCTTCATCGTACTCTTGAAAAACATAAACAAATTCAGCAAGTCTAGGAGCCATCTTTTCAGATAAAGACCACATTGGGGGTTCTTGGAAGCTAGTAGGGGGCCATTGGGAATGAGGCACGTTCCCCTGGCATTGCCACTTCCCAGTTAGTAAGATAGGGAAGTTCTTCCAATTATCACTATCCTTGTAGTCAAGTACAACCCAGTGGCACGTCCAGGATTGAAAGATAGAGAGACTTCTTTGGCCACTTGGGGTGGCCTTGAGCTGGAATAATTGTTAGATTTTCTCCATAGTGAGTTCAACCTTTGCTTCTCTAGAAAGGACATGGACATCCAATAGGTATACATTGAGTTGGGGGTTAGCTATCCTGGGGAAATGTTCAGTTCCCAGAGAACTCGACACATGAAATCTAGAAGAGGAATAGGAAGAAGGGATTTCAAAACTATTACAAAAAGTATTATGCTATTGGGAGGTGGATTGGAAGGAAAATGGTCAATAACACTAGAAATGGTGATGTCGGGTCCAATAGTAGGCAGTTCTCTGAGAGATCATATCATATGAGGAGTAGTCTGGTTCTCGTATGAGTCTAGATCGAAACCCATTTCGAGGTCCTCTCAGCGTTGTTGATATGCTTATTGGAGAGCCTGGTCTCATCTTTTTGGAGTCATGCCAACTGAACCAAACTCTTCTCAAGAGAGGGTACTTGAAAAACTCAAAGAAGGCATATGGTCTCAAAGAAAAAAAAAAAAAAAAACCCACAAGCAGGATTTTGTAAATTGTTTTTTCCAAAAGGCTAAAGAGCATATCTTACTTGGGCTTTTGTGAAGAAGATCTAAGAGCCAACCGAAGGGTGATAACCTCTATGAGGTCCCAAATTTGTCACTTTGGACCACCTAAAGGGGTCCACATTTTAAAAAATCGAGACTCAAATAAGAAAAACACCCAACCCAGGTGGCTCAAGGAGGAAAAATTCTGTTTTCTTCCCCAGAGGTCTTAATAGCACAACAACCCAGTCGTTTGTGATCATAATGACACCCATAAAAACCAAAGCAAGCTGCAAGGTCCACAAACACAAATCTCACAAAGGAAAAAAATGATTTTTGCAAGAAATAAAAGAAGCAAACGAAGGGACCGATAGGATAATTGAGTAATGCGGTCGAGATCTATGAAGAGAAGGTAGAAAAGATGCTAGAGGCCTCAAATTTGGATTGATCTGAGTGCTGCTGTGGAGGAAAAATAGTGGCAAATCATAATATAGTAGGCTGAAGGAATAGTAGGGGCCGATTCGAGGGAGGTGTCTCGTAGGTAGCAGCGATCAACAAGGTGGGTTTTGTGGGTGGAAAAGGTTAAAGTTCGAGAATGGAGCTTGAAGGTGGGAGAAGAGTGTTCTTGGAGAATAGATAAAGTGAAGAAGAAAAGAAAAGTTCAAAGAAGTAAGGTGAAGGATTGTTTAAATGGTTAAGAGATTCAAAAGTAAATTAAAGGAGTTTGAAGCACTTCAAAGAAGGACAGTTGGCAGAAAGAGAAAAAGAAAAGGAAAAATGTAACTTTATTCAAATTTAGTCAAAGGGAAGCTCAAAAGGTTTGACCATAAGAGGGAAAGAAAATAAAAATGGGTTTAAATCCTTTAGGTGGACCCACCACAGGAGTTGGGGGGAGTTATGAGGGAGAAATAATTTATCACCCTAATTAACCAATCATCAGGCGACATGTGGCAAGGGGAAAATGATAATAAAAATCCCATAATAAATAGAAGCGTATTCTGGAAGATTGGTGGATAAAGACCAGGACGCGGGGAAATGGCATGCCAGGTTAGGTCTGAAGGTGCAGGAAGTTGCACAAACAACAAAAGATACACAAGCAGGTCTGAGCCCTGTGATGACACCTCAACCATTTCTGCATCATATCCTCCACTACCTCTAATAGTACTTGACATGTCAAAAAAGCTGTCGTATTTGATATTGACCTATAACAAATTTATTTGTCTTATTTATACAAGGAAAAACCCATCTATAAGGGTAATTTTCTTCAGTGTCACAATATATCTACACACAACACAAGAGCAAATAATATTCTCTCATTCTCTCTTGTAATCTTCCTTTTCTTAGATCTCGGAAAGTGGGGACATAAGAGAGAATACTCCTTTGTATTCCTCAAGAGCTTGATAATACAATATAAGGGACTAAGTGGATATAGGCCATCTTATTTGGGCTGAACCACTATAAATTGGGTGTTCTTGCTTATTTTCTTCTCTATTTTTCGTGATTCTTTATCTTTTTAGGAGCTTTATTTGGTTTATCATAGTTGGGGTAAAATTTGCGCTAACAAAATTGATAAAACTTAGGAACTCATGCTCAAGCCGTGGTGTTGACGAGCATCTCGATGTGCAAAAGTGAGAAAGAGTCCTTTGGGCAAGCTCTGTTCAAGTATGGGAAGTTGATGCACACTCATCATTTCATGTTCTTCTTTTAAACAACCGCAACGTTAGTTAGCTAGTCTGGATACACTTTTTAGTTCCATTGCCCACTATACTTTGAGCGAATTGGCACATGCTCCCTAATTTTTCTTTTTACCAATAAATTCCCTAAACTACAATTTATTGGCATTTTCGACGAAGTTGGTGACGGAACCAAATTTCTATCTATTAGAGATGCACGTGACTGTCATGTGCATACCCACTAAGGGATATTTTGGGCAATTCTCTCTCTTTCTTCTTCTTTCTCCTATCTCTATTTCTTCTAATTTTACCTCTCCCTTTCCTTGTCTCCCTTCCAAAAAATTCAATATTTAATTTTGCAAACGACCAAAATCAAATATAAAAATTGCAAGCCTTCAAACAAAAATGCATACAATTTATAATACAATATTTCCCAATAATAAGAAACATATTATCATGCACACTACAAATTTGGTCTTTTAAAATGCGTAATAAGCTTTGTAAACTGAAAACAACAACAATTTTCCTTGCATTGTCTACTCAATTGTAGTGAAAGACAGGTGGTTTACAACACTTATTACATGTTGTGGAATGCTTCGTTTTAAAGCGATATCACTACTACAAAAAAGGGATTTCGAGAGGGTTGAAAACTCATGCGAAAAGGTTTTTGCGAGGGTACAAATACCGTCTTCGTAACTGGTGATGTGGAAGCAAAATGGTGAGGGGTAGTTTTCGCGATGGTTACCCGTCGCGAAATGTGACTTTTCGCGAGGGTTATCTGTAATGGAAACCCAGTTTTCGCGAGAGTTATACATAGAACTCTCGCAGAAACTAGCCTTCCGCAAGACTTTTCCGTACAACTCTCGCGAAAAGTCAAATTTGTTTTTTGTTAACGCCAAAAAATGGGTCAATGGTCAAAGTGTTCCACGTATGCAGTTACCTGAGTAAGCAAGCTGTGTTCTCCAAGTCAACAAGGTGATTTGGAGCTAGATCGGTCCAGAGAGTTCTTGTAACGGACTA
>WUAT03014383.1:0-14443 GCA_010015005.3 Ulmus americana
ATAGAATGAGCAGAAAAGATAGAAAAAAGAAAGAATAAGCATAATAAAATGAAGAAGAAAAGAAAAAGAAAGTACAAGTAAGAATAAAAGAAAAAAATAAAAAAAAAAGAATTTTTTTTTTATTCTCGATAGATGAGATGGGCATTAGACGATGAAGATGGAAAAAAAGAAAATAACAACAAAAAATGAAAAAAAAAAAAAAAAGAAAAAAAAAAGAAAATAAGGGAAAAGAAAAAGGATAAAAAAAAAAAAGAATTTTTTTTTTAAACTTCGGGACTAAATTGCTAATATTGAAAGAGTTTAGGGACTTGTGGTGCATAAAATAAAAGAAAAAAAGAAAGAAAGAGGAAAAATAAAAAATAAAAAGAATTTTTTTTTTATTTAATTTCGGGACTAAATTACTGATATTGAAATGGTTTAGAAACTTGTGGTGCTTAAAATAAAAGTTAAAGAAAAGAATGAGAAAAAATAAAAATAAAAAACAATTTACTTTAAGACGAAATTATTAATATTAGAAGAGTTTAGGGACTTCTGGTGCAAAAATATAAGTTATCCAAAAGTTTTCTTTTAAATTTTTTAATTGAGGATAAATTTTGAAATTTTATAAAATATGAAAAATAAAAGATATTCAGAAATAATTTTGTCAAAATTTAGATTACTCAGATAAACACGTCCAAAATCGAAGGTTCTTTTTGAACATTCGCGCAATTACAGAGTACTTATACGAAATTTTTCCTTAAAAAAAATAATGCTATTTTACTCATTTTTAACAATAATTTAGTCACTTGCATATCTCTGAGTAGGAATAGTGTAACGAAGCCAATGCAACCGTACGGACTCAAGCCCCAAATTAAAAATAAAATAAAATTCTTTTAAATTTCTATTTTCAACATACCTAACTGCTGTTAGTTTTGCAATTTTGTAGTATTCTATGCAGAAATTATATTTAGAACGGTATTTATGGTATTTTAAAGAGGAAATAACTTAAATGACTCTCGAGATTTTAAAAATCACTCAAATGACTATGTCTATTTCGAGATTACTGAAGTAACCCCATTTTTTGCATAAAATACTAATATGACC
The DNA here is from genome assembly GCA_010015005.3 of Ulmus americana. NCBI lineage: Eukaryota > Viridiplantae > Streptophyta > Magnoliopsida > Rosales > Ulmaceae > Ulmus > Ulmus americana. The sequence goes on from WUAT03014383.1 coordinate 1,084, forward strand.
CCAAGATTGGCAATCTTTTTTAAAAATGATAAAGTTGCCTCTACTTAAAATATAAGAATAGTAAGGGTCATATCACTATTAAAAGGGTAAAATAGTCTTTTTATTGTATGTGAGGGTCATATCAGTCTGTTATGTAAAAAGTGGGGTTACTTTAGTAATTTCGAAATATAAATGGTCATTTGAGTAATTTCTAAAATTTCGAGAGTCATTTCAGTTATTTTTCCTATAATATAATATGATAATAGTTAGAATATGGAAAATAAGGATTTTTGAGAATAAAATAAGATATGATTTTTTTGAGTTGAATCTAGAACAAGTTATATCATCATGCAATCCAAACTAAGCCTAAGAGAATTTGCACATTTGTAGGTACTAAAAAAGTTTGATCAACTTTCTTGACCAATTCATGCCTTTTGCAGGAAGTTGAGGTTGCTTGTAAAGGAAACTACCATAAACCCAATGACACAAAATGCATTAAAGGGCTAGAGAAAATTGACGATGTAATCCCCTACTGTTCTTCTTCCCTTAAGATGCCTTATTGGTAATAAACCAAACCATTTCCTCTTTGATCTGTAGTTTCTGATAAAATGCAGGAAGTCAATGGCCTCAACATTTATGACATCCTTGAGCCTTGCTTCCATAATCCAGACATGGAAGCAGACACAAAGGGAAACAAGAGTTTACCAGTTAGCTTCAGACAATTGGGAAAAACAAAGAGGCCTTTTCCGGTGAGAAAAAGAATGTTTGGTCGCGCTTGGCCATTCCGTGCGCCAGTAAGACAAGGACTTGTTAAATCTTGGCCTCAGATGGCCAATGAATTTTCAATTATGTGCACTGTAAGTCTAAGGAATCAAATTACTTTTAACTATTTTATTCTCATTCTATATTTTTTTTCTGATTGTTCTTGATTCTGTTTTGTATAAGAGCAGGACGATAGAGTTGCATATGCATGGCTAAATGATAAAAATGTCCGAAAAGCAATCCACACAGCACCTGTAAGCCAATTAGTACTAATCATACTTCAACATTCCACTCTCAAATTTCATAAATCAAACGCCACTTATTGATTTTTCTCTTGTTAAATCCTATATGAATGTAGGAAAGTGAGCTCCTTTCGTGGGAGGTATGTGCTGAAGACTTATCTTACAGTAGTGATGCTGGAAGTATGATCCCTTACCATAGAAATTTAACCCAAGAGGGATATAGAGTTCTCATATACAGGTTCATTTTCGTCTTTTATTTCGGGTTTTATTGAACATTTTTTAGACTAATTATCGAATCAAAACTTCTTAGCACAACTAATGTGTTTGATGCTTGTTTACTTGCAGTGGAGACCATGATATGTGTGTACCATACACAGGGAGTGAAGCATGGACAAGTTCACTTGGATATGAGATTTTAGATCACTGGAGGCCTTGGAAAAATTCAGATTTACAAGTTGCTGGGTATTAATATTATTTTTTTAAAGGAAAAGATCATTAAAGGCACAAAAATTTATGCTCTTTTAGAATATATCACATAAATCGTTTAAATTTGACCGAAAAATAATTAGAACGGATGCATTTGATAAAATTTTCAAAACTAACAAGGGTTTTCTTGCAAAAAAACCGAACTACTGGGGATTTTATTGATCTTTATTTTGTGCAAGTTTTGTTGTTGTTCTTGACTATATTGTTGTTTGATGTTGTAGATATATACAAGCATACCATAATAACCTCACATTCCTCACCATCAAGGTTGGTGGAAGACTCACTAATTATTGTTTACTCTTTATATTATTATTTTTTGTTTTATAATTAATATAATTTCACCTCATTTTTTGCAGGGATCTGGGCATACTGTTCCAGAATACAAGCCAATGGAGGCATTGGACTTTTATAGCCGTTGGTTAGAAGGAAAACCCATATGACCTATATGTACAAAATTTTATGACTATTGACTAAAGAGAATTTTGCTCATCATCTTAATCAATAAAAATAATAAATTGAAAGTTGAAGAAAATTTTGGTACCCTTTTAAATTTCTACATCCTTGGAGTAGTATATGAATTTAAGTAGCATATATGTTGAATTACTTATTCAAAAGGGAAAATGACATTTGGATATTAATTTTGCAAACAAAATAAAAACTTCAAACTAACGAGATTAAATAGTCTATAAGTACAGAATTCCAAGTTTCGAGTCTTGTTAATAAATGGAAACCTACCCAAATGTCATTATTACTTGAATCGAAATGAGCTATCCCACTTGGTACAATATTAATTATTGGAAATGGAGATTAAAATTAGAAAGCCCAGCAATCAATCATCCATTTTTAATGAGTTGATGTTCTCTTCTTATATCCAATCAATGCAAATTGCCTTCACAATTCACATCCAAAACATATGAACTTGAAACCTTATCTCATTTCTTATAGAAACCCTTCATCATTTTAAATGTGGGTCTATGAAAATCCTGCATTAACACATATTTATCACAAAATATATCCTCTTTTTTTCCCTCAAAATTTGTCATTTTTGAAAGAAAAAAATCCCAAATTTTCTACTTGTTCTTGAAGTTGAATAAGACAAAAAGAAAAATAAGAGTAAATTAGTTGTTGTAACAACTGCAGGCTTCTTGTTCACTTGCATTGGATCCAGACACATCCTATGTGCTGATAATGACTCAAATATAAACAAATAATAATCAGTTTTTAGTGGTTAATTTAGATAAGCTAACACAACAATAAACATTGCATTCTAGTCCAAAATCAACTAAAAAAATCCACCAAAAAGAAAAAAATCAAATTCCCAAAAAGGAAAAAACCCTCTAAAGATCCTTCTCTTCCATCCATTACACAAACGTTATCATTGGTTAAAGAAGCACTTGCTCTAGCAGATTAGAAATGGTCCTTATAACCCTTTTCTTCTTTGGCTTCAAGCTCAATCATTTTCCCTCCAAATTTCCCATTTTTCTCTTCTTTTCTATATATATATATATATATATATATATATACCTTTTTCTGCCAACTGTTTCCTTCCTTTTTGACTTGAAAAATTGAAATTTTATATTCTTTGTTTTCTTCACTTTTTCTTTTTGTCTATATATGCCCTTAGCTTTCTTGTAACAATTTTTTTCCCATTATTTATAACACCTACCTCAACTCCCCTTCTCTTAGCTTTCATGAAACTTGAAGCTCATTTCCATGGCTAAATTCTTCTTTCTCTGTACAATAATATCACTTTTTTCGCTGTTTCTTCTAACTTCATCTGCTCCTTTAAGCTCTCTTGTCACACAACTTCCTGGATTTAATGGCACTTTCCCATCCAAACACTTTTCTGGGTAAGTTAAATTTTGCATCTTTTCATCATAAAACTATAAATTATACACATATATTATATCTGGTGTATATATAATATGTGGGATTTGCAGGTACATAAATATAGAAGGTGGGAATCCAAATGGGAAGAATTTGTTCTACTACTTTGTGGTTTCTGAAAGAAACCCAGAAAAAGATCCAGTTGTTCTGTGGCTAAATGGTGGACCTGGTTGTTCTAGCTTTGATGGTTTTGTGTATGAACATGGTGAGTTTGTTAAACACTATATTAGCATGGCCATGTTTGAGAATCTGAATCTGTTTCTTTTTTTCTGTTTAAATGTTTAGAAAGTGAGCTTGTACTTTCACGTTGGACATGTCTAAAAAGATGCTGTTACAAAAGACACTTTATGGATTTTGCTTTATTGATTAAATGGAAATTAAAAAGAGAAAGTTTTTGAGTTTTTTTTTTTCAAAAAAATAAGTGTTTGAGATTTTAGATGCTTTCGACAATTTCTCATTAATTCATAGAAGAAAGTTGATGTCTATTCTTTTGCTTTTCTGCATACAAGACAAATTCTGTTTGTTGCTTTTGTTTTTGTTAGTTCTGTAAAGATTTTGCTACAGTTATATTTGAGTATTTACAATTTTTTTTCAAAAAAACTATTTAATCAATGATAATACCTGAAAATTTGCTAATTTAAATAATCATGAGTTAATAGCATCAAAATTTTAAATCAAGTTTTACTGTTATAAGTCATGTCATTAGTGTTTTAAAGGTTTTTTTTCTTAACAAATCCAACAACAATATATTATTAAAACTTTAAGGTCTATTTTATAAATAATGCAACTTCAAAATCACTTTCTCATAATTAATATTATAAGATGTGGATAAAAGTAAAGATCAAAGCTTGACATTATCCATAACAATCATTTGGACTAGCTTGCATGTGTGCCAAGGGAGACCACATCATCTCATTTATTGTTTCTTTATCTAATGTGACCAAATTACTATTTTGATTTTGACCCCACAATAAATAAATATTTGCTAATTTGAGATTTTTATTTTCCCATAAATTTGCCTTGCAGGACCATTCAGTTTTGAAGAAGTAAAACCAAAAGGAAGCTTGCCTAAATTGCATCTCAATCCACATAGCTGGTCCAAGGTCAATACCTTTAATTTTTTATTTCCCTTTCTCTTTATTTTTTTAAAAATATAATTATATATATTAATTTTTCAGGTTTCAAATATTATATATTTGGATTCTCCTGCTGGTGTTGGCTTTTCTTACTCTAAAGATCCAACCAAATACACAACTGGAGACCTCCAAACTGCTTCTGATACACACACTTTTCTGATCAAGGTAATTTTTGTGAATTAGATTGGTCTTAAAAAGGAAATGTTACAAATATATATATATATATTTTTTTGGTAAACTTAAATGTCACAAATATTCAAAATTATTGTGCTTCAAAAGATAAAATTATTAAGAGACATTTACTATGTTATAGCTTATATTTTAAGTTATTTATAAAGTAAATTATATCTGTATTTAATCATTTTCATACATGCAGTATTTTTATTTGTAAATTAATCACAATGAGTTATTAAACTATATATGTGATTTTTTTTTCACACTCAGTGGTTTGAGCAATTCCCAGAGTTCCTTCAAAATCCATTTTTTATTTCTGGAGAGTCCTTTGCTGGAATTTATGTGCCTACTCTTGCTTCTCAAGTTGTAAAAGGTACTATATTTCTCTTTTAATAGCACATATATATCATTATTAATAGTAGTCAATAATGTTGTTCTTATATTTACAGGTATAAAAACTGGAGCAAAGCCAATTATCAACTTTAAGGTACTAATTTAATTACTTTTTCAACTTCAAAATAGAGAAGTCAAAATAATTAGTTATCATAAGTAATTATTTATAAATATATGTAGGGTTACATGGTGGGAAATGGGGTCACGGATCCAAAGTTTGATGGTAATGCTCTTGTCCCTTTTGCTCATGGTATGGCCCTCATTTCAGATGATATATATCAGGTATACCTAAACTAAATTTTGTCTTCTAATTTTTCTTCTTTTTAAATATTAACAAATCTAATTCATCCAAATACCCCTTATCGTTTATTCAATTTTATATCGCCTTCTATTCAAAACAATTAGTCATTAAATCCTTTTAGTTTTTCTCATTGACATTTATATCATAAAAGTGCCTTAAAAATATGGGGCATTTAATTGTTACCAGAAATACCAATATAAACAGTAACATTAGGGGTTTAATGACAAAAAAATTTAAATAGGGGCAAGATGCAAAACTGGACAAACGATAAAGGACATTTGAGCCAATAAATCTATTAGAAAATTGATATAATTTTTCTCTGTGCGCAGGAAGCTGAAGCTGCTTGTAAAGGAAACTACTATAACTGTTCAACGGAAATATGCAATGAAAAACTTGAGCGTGTTAGAGAGGTGAGACCACTTCAAACTAAAAATATACATTTTTTTTCGAAAAAAAATAATATTTTAGTACATATAGTTTGTGATTAGAATAGAATTAATCTTCATTTTTAACATATTATGGTCTTTTGTTTAGATTTTTTCTATTTATACTTTGAAAGCATATAAAACGTCTGAATTACTTTTATTTGTGTTAAACAAAGCCGATTAAACACTAAAAAATAGATACATTTAAAATAGTTCTTAGTTCCTATTTTGTTGATAATCAAAGTTGGTTTATTAATCCTTTACTCTTGTGATTAATAACATAACTGCACAAATAAAATTAATTTGAACATTCAAATTCTTTTGAGCAGGGGCGGACTCAGGAATTTACTTTAGCGGGGAGTGAAAATACATATATTTTAAATTAAGGGGGTTAAGAAAATTTTCAGAGGGTGAAATGCATATATTTTACATTGAACAGGAAAAATGTAAAAAATAATTACATGTATAACCTAAAAATAAAATAAAAATTCAGTGTGGGCTACAACTATAGCTGGGTCTCCCATTGATACCAAAAAATCGTAGCAAGAGAACTTAAAATGTAATTTGTTAGCTAATTGGGTCAAATATCTTTTATTGTTTGTTCCGTTTTGCACATTAATTCTTATTTTAATTTTTTGGTCATCAAACTATAATTATTGTTTATTGGTGTTTGTGATTAAAAAAAAAAAAAATGTCCCAAAAGTAGAGGACAATTGTGACTAGAGATGCCAAAAATATCAAGGGGATTAAACGACCAAAAACTTTAAATAAAAGGCAGGAAGCAAAACCAAACAAACATTGGTGGCATTTGAGCCAATAAGCACTATTTTTGTTCCAATCACAAATTACAAGATACCAAAATTAAATTATCTCCTTTATTTATTTATTTTTTATTGTTTTGGTTTGTTCTAATATTTTGTTGATTATATTATGACTATAAAGGCTCTGGATGGTCTAAACCTATACGACATATTGGAGCCATGCTACCATAGGCCAGGAGATGAAGTTCCAGCTAAAAATGGGATAATAGGGAATAACAAAAGCTTACCACTAAGCTTCCAGCAGTTGGGAAAGACTGAAAAGATTCTCCCAGTCAGAAAAAGAATGTATGGGCGTGCTTGGCCTTTCAGGGCTCCTGTTAAAGATGGCATTGTCACTTTGTGGCCCCAATTAGCTGCCACCGCCGGAGATTATAAGGTCCATGTTCCATGCTTTGTAAGTTACTTCATTCTATTTTTTTCAACTCATATTTACTCTCTTTTTACTTGTTTCGGTTATATAATATAAAATTATTGTTCTTCTACCTAGTAACAGTTTAAATTTTTGGAAAGGGTATTAAAATGAGGTTGAGTGTTCAAACCTTTCGTGTCAATGTGAATAACCTCACAGGAAAGAGTGAGTAGTGTTAGAATATAAAATTATTGTTAGTCTACTTCCTAACGGTTTAAGTTTTTAGAAGAAAAAAAATAGTTAGGAGTGGGGGCATGTTTAAGTGAAGTTGGGCTGTTATCCCCTTGAATTTTTTTAATTTTTTTTTTTTTTTAACCTGACGTCACCTTAAATTTTAATTCTGACTATATCCCTGGAAATTAATAGTTTCATTTTAGCTAATTAAGTGCTGATAAACCTTATTAGTTAAAAAGTTGGGAGTAAACATAGAACTTGAGGGTTATGTTTTCTTATCAAGGCTTAAGTCTAAAAATTAAAATCATATTTAAGGTGAACTTTGATATTTCTCAAGAAAAAATGTGTTTATGATATGGCTAAATTGTGACCAATCACACATGGATACTACATTTGGATGGTTGGATGGGCCAAGTCTAGGGGCCAGGGCTTTGGCATCTTCAACTTGGTGCCAACACAAATCCAGCAAATATTTTGTATATATTCTCACTTGCAAGTTGCAGCCTATAATAGACAACCATTTTTAGGCTTTTAGCTTTCCAATAACATAATAAGTAGTTCTTAGAACTACACTTTTGGCTTTACCCATCTATATGATTCCAAGTAAAACATGTTTTTTTAACTGTAATGTAAATCTCTCCAAGCAAAACATCTATATGGCTTATTGTTTTGTTTTTCCTGGATGCTTCTTTGCAAGTGTAGGATGATGAAGTTGCAACCACATGGCTAAATGATAAGGCTGTAAGGGAAGCTATACATGCTGCACCAGTAAGCTTTCTAGTCATTGCTCACATAATAATTTGCAGAAATTAAAATTAATATTAGGAAACCTTTATGATATACTAAATTATAAATTATCATGTTATACTAAATTATATCACATTTTCAAATTAATATTAGAAAAGTTTATCAGAATCATGAGATTTATGATATACTAAATTATATATTGACTCGTTATATATTCAAATTAATATTAGGAAAGCTTATCTGGTTCATGGGATTTATGCACAAGCAAAATAAGTTATTATCATAATGCTGGAAGTATGATCGTTTACCACAAATTCCTCACAATGCAAGGAATTAGAGCACTCATTTTCAGGTATAAACTTGTGAAGAATCTTATTCTTCTTTTTTTTTTGGCAGTGTGATCATAAACACATCTTACTAGTTTCCAACTTTGTTTTGTTTCAGTGGGGACCATGATATGTGTGTGCCATATACTGGTAGCCAAGCATGGACTAGATCACTTGGATATAAGATTGTAGATCAATGGAGGCCTTGGATTTCTAATGGCCAAGTTGCAGGGTAATTTTCCTCTAACATAACTCAACATAGGGATAATGACATTCGGGTATCCAGAGATTTGCGTTTTGACAAAACGGATAGTGAAATGAAGTCTTACACTTTCGATTTATTAACAAAAAGAACAAATTTATTGAACATATCGAAATGTAAGACATCGCTATAACATGATTTAAATGGATACCCAAACATCGTATTCGAATAATATATTTTCACTATACATGCAATGGTGAAAGCTATAGCCACTTATAATAAAATTGTCTTACTTGTTGCAGATACTTACAAGGATATGAACACAACCTCACATTTCTCACCATCAAGGTCCGTATAAAAAACCACTATGCTTAATGCCAACAATCAAACACCAAAATTTCTCTTGTCTTATTATATCTTTTCAACTCTTTTGACAGGGAGCTGGGCACACAGTTCCTGAGTACAAGCCTCAAGAGGCTTTGGATTTTTATAGCCGTTGGTTGGAAGGAAAACCAATATGATAGAATTTCGAGGCTTTTTCTATCTCTTTCTTTGGAATTTAGTAGGATGTATTTCCATCTCCCTTTTCTCTCCTAATTGGAGAATTTGTAGTGGCTAATTCAAATCAATATAGCACTTGATTCTTCCAAGTTGCCAATGAATAATTATGTATTTGACTAGTGGAAAGCCTCTAGAATAAGAAATTGTGTTCTTGAAAGTCTAATTTTTGCATAATATAAACACCTGTCTCGATATACTCTTTTGGACACAATTCAACAATCTATCGACACAATTGTCTCGATATACTCTTTTGGAGAGATAGAAATAGAGAAAATAAGGCACAATATGACGTTTTTATTTCTTATTTTGATTAATCTCTACGTGTTAATTTTTTTAGATTTTTATCAAGTCTTTTTACTCGTACAAATACATTTTTGTGCTATGTTAGTTGAGAATTGAAAATATCCTATTAATGTTTTGAATATTCTATGTTATTTATTTGGAGTATTAAAAATACTAGATATTACTTTCTCACACTATTCTAAAAACTCCTAAAATATTATCTCTCAATCACCTTTTTAATAAAATATTACATCTCTTCATTATCTTATTACTTTTTAATAAAATTTTACCTCTCTCCACTACCTTACTACTTTTTAATAAACTATTACCTCTCTCTATCACCTGTTAAATAAAATATTACTTTTCTCCACTACATTTTTAATAAAATATTACCTCTCTATCACATTTTCAATAAAATATTACCTCTCCCAACGCCCTTTTAATAAAATATTACTTCTTTATATTATATTATTATTAAATTTTATAAACCCCATCAATCCTATTTACAATACTTTAAACCAAACAAAATTATTGTTGACAATACCCTATTTATAATGCTTTGTTTACAATGCTGCAGAATGCTGAATTAAACAGGCCCTTTGCCTTTCTCTTTTTCCTCTTCTTCCTCAACCAATGCTAAAACTGATATTTTTCTAATTTTTTCTTTCTCTTAAAAATTTTCTAATAGTACTTTCTAGAATTGACATTTATGAAATTTTCCTCTTTTCATAATCGATTTAGAGATTTAGACCTCATTCTCTACAATGAGATATTTAGATCCGATAGAAGAATCTAGACCTGAAAAACACAAACTTAAAATGAACTTCATTAACTAAGCATATTAATGAGAATTCTACTCATTCCGATTACAATTACTATAACTTAAATAAACTTATTTTGATATCTTATTCCGATATAAAGTCAATCCGATTACAAGTTATTCTATTCTGATAATGTACAAATAAATGCATCATATACCATGATAAAAAAATCTAGACTTCAAAAACACAACTTTGAAAAGAACTTCATTAAGCTCAAAATGTCATACAAATTTCCAAGCCTATGGCCTTTTTGGTGGTCGAAGATTCTGAAAATTTATTGTAAAGCAATAGCTTTCATAAAGTCAAAAAAGGAAATGGGAGGCCACAACTTGAGCTTTCAATTTCATTTTTCCAGAGTTGGATTACAACAAGGAAAAGGACATGAAAAAAAATCAAACTAATCAATTTCAAACCACAAAACAAAGAAAAGCTAATAAATGAGCTACATTGCTTTGAAAGCAAATTCTGACCATCCACACTTGAATATAACATAAACAAAAACGGAGAGTTGGGTATACAAAAATTCCAATCCTACCCACACTAGAGAAAGGACAATTTTTCCCAGACATGCTAATATTAGCCGGGCGGAGCCGCCTCTCCGGTCCAAGCTTTTACATGGACGGCCCTATAAATTTTCTTTTTCCCAATTCTGTCGAATTTTTTTAAAAAATAAAATAGAAACAGATTAAAAGTAATTGAAATTTGATTACCGGAAAGAAGGCGAAACTAGTATCATTTCCGGGACTTCTTATCTTCTTTTCCGGGCACATACCTCGGCAAGGTCAACAATGTATTAACGCGCGAAACTCCTTCAAGAGCAGACCATTCTATTCCTACCTCCGAATGCAATTCCTCTGAGATATCCTCCTCCTCTTTGCTTCCTTCCGAAAGGATCTCTTCCCCTGTTCGGACAGTTCCTGAGCGGTTCAAACCAGTTGGAGAAGAGACGTCTTCTTTCTCAGTCTCTGGGTTGACAACATTAACTGAAGGAAGCTGTTCTTTGGGCCTGGTATTAGATGCAACTGACATGTTGTCTGTGTCTGAGTCGAGGAAGAGGCAAACCACAGCACAATCGTCTACTTTGGATGTTGGGTATTTATGTCTCCATGATCGAACTGCTGTCTCAACTAATGCTCGAGCTGCAGAGGATCGCGCTGGGGCTGATGCTATTATGTCTACCACTTCTTTGTTTGAGAGAACATCCCAAATCTGCCAAGCGCAAAAAACGGGAAAATAAGTTAGATGGGGAAGCAGGAGACAATGGCATTGTGTAAAGCAAACTAATTAGAATTTATGTTGATTTTCTTACCCCATCTGTAGCCAAGACTATAAATTCATCTTTTTCAGTTATGCATCGATACGATATATCAGGAACAGAGATTAAACCAAAATCCTTGAGGCAGAAGTCTCCAAAGGCACGAGCCATGGCAAGTCCAGGGGAGTCATTGTTTGGTAGCCAAACTCGAGAAACTTCAGGTTCATCCCGAAGAGCAAAAACACGTCCTCTACACTTTCGGATTCTCTCTGCTTCAGCTGCAAGGAAAAGAAAGCAACAAAAGAAAAAGGGGTTGTTAAGTCATTTGAAAAAGAACTGGATGATCACAATCAAATTACTATTGATCAAAACAAGAGGTATAGACCTGGAAGATTTGGTTTGAGATCCACAGTCAACTGGATGGCAACTAGAGAATTGTTGTTATCTCTTGTACCAAGCACAGCTCTGGAATCGCCAACATTCCCGATAACAATATCCCGACCCTATAAGGAAGGAAATTGTCGATATCTAGATAGGAAAATTACAAAAGGCCAAGGTCGTACTCAAAAAAGAGATTGTTAAATCACCTGTTTAATTAGGGTCACCGCTGTTGTCCCACTACAGAAGCAATCAATAGTTGGTTGCATTCTTAGTTCCCTGTCCATGACTTTGAAAGCCTTCAGAAATGACTCTTTCAGTGTCTGAAATATCTCAGAGTGCTTTTCTGCTTCCCCTACATCAATGGAGGCCCCGGGTTCTCCATCAACAGACACAAAGGCACTATCTTCCGAGTTCATGCTTCCCGCGGTATTAAGGCTGATCTCTTTCAGAACATCCCCACTGGTTATGTTCACCTCCCAATGTGCACTCAACTTCAGAGGAAGAGAATCCCTCACTCTTTTTGCTACCATATGACCATAAGGACCATGACCATCAAAGACACCATAGAAAAATGTATCTGTCCTAGAACCAAAATTCTGAAATTCGAATTTCAAATAGTTAACGAAAATAAAACTGAATAGGTTAAAAGGATTTTGAATAAATAGCTTACACTAGCAAAAAACCGAGAAGGCATATGGTTGCAAAACAACCTAAAACTACAATCCCAATGATCAAGGAGACTGAAGATGAATATAAATTGATGGAATATTTTTCAGAAACAAAAGAGAAGTAAAATTTGCAACTACAAGTTTCAACTACTAACATAGGAGCTGAGGGAAGAGGATGATTTTATGAATAAGAACATCTACTACCTAAATCAAGCATTTAAATGAATAAGAAAATGTTATCTTGAAAAATAATAACAATAATCAATTGTATTAAAGTAGCATGAGATCATAAAGAACATTTTACACTTTTGATAACACATACCTTTCTTTGGGGTTCCATAGCTCCCTGAAATAGATGTTTCACATCAAGTATGCGCGGATCAATCTTAATAGCAGCCTTATACTTAAAAGCCAAAAACATGTCTCAGCAGATGTAGAACGACTAGCCATACTCAAATAACTGCAAGGGTTAACAAAGATAAGACAAATGCATCCATTCAAATAAATTTATGGTAGAAGATTAGTAAAACGTGATTGTGACTTAAAACCAGTAGGTAGTGATTTACTAACCTTAGATTTAAATGGATGTCACCCTCAGAAATGGCCAACAACCTTAGAAAAATTAGAAAACATTTTAGCTAATAACGCAGTCAGAATAGATTTAGATCAAATGTCAATAGAAGAACAGTGGGTATATTAGCTAGATTAGCCACTTCAATGGTGTCCTCTGAATAAGTTATCTCACTGTAATTTAACATTCAAATGCAAGATTATAAACTGTGGTTGGCGTCTCATTGCATCCAAAAACCTCACCCATTTTGATACCATATGGTAAAACTCTCCATGTATTGGTTTTCTTCTACCAAGATTGTTTTTGTCTTTCAGTAGCTTGAGATAGTCAGGCGACCAAAAAAATCTGCTATCTCCT
>WUAT03014712.1:0-14430 GCA_010015005.3 Ulmus americana
AAACTATTTTGATCAAAATTCGGAGTTCATTATGTCCCTCTATCAACACATGCAAATCAACATACATAAAGTGTCCTAACAGGGGCATGCATCCATAAATTCGAATTAATACAATCAGATTTTGCATGCAAGCATATCAATTCATTCCATACATAATTTCAGACATACTACTCAGTTTTCCAGCAATTTAATTCATCGAATTTTACGTAAAAGCTTATGGCTCTAAGATTCGAAGTTAGGCTCCTCCAATTAGCTGGGTTTGCCAAGAACATCCCTTGCATGTTCATTATAAGAACATATTAGATTTCAGTAATAATCCATCAAATTACCAAGATTTGAGGTTGATTTCATTTACCTTAATCAATCCTCAAATTGGGTCCAAGACCCCACAAGAATCGGAGTTGAAAATTGAAGAACAATAAGCCTTGATTGTTTTCTTTCTCGACCAGATGAAGAAGAGAGAAGAAGGATAATGTTCTTTGAGAGAGAAGTTTTCAACAAGCCAAAATGGCTTTCAACTCTACTTATAGACTTTGCTAAACATGACTAAGTCTTAAGTTTGGTTCTTATTGGCCATTAGCATGGTGGTGGAAGGCAAATCAAAGTCAACCTCTATGTGGATTGGTTGCATGGGGCGGCAAGGCCTTAAAAGTTGATACCTAAAACTCCACTACATGCTCCACTATCTTTTCTAAGTCAGTTGTGCAAGAAGGAAAGAATCCAGCTTGTTAAGCTTCTTGTCGGATGGTGAATAAAGAGAAGGAAGACATAAAGCTTGGCCAGAAGGCCTATAGTAGTTCCCAGATGGTTATAGGTTCCCGTTGTGGCTTGGGTCGAGTGGCAATTCGGGCAGGAAGGTAAGCAACTTATCTGGAAGGGACATAACATAATTCGGAAGAGCTTAGGGCAACCAAGTGTAGGGTGTTGCCAGGAGGCCTATGTTGTGCTCCGGAAGGCTTGGCGGGTTCCTAGGGTACTTGAATCAGATGGGCATGTAAGTAGGGAAGCTGGATGGGTATGTAAGTAAGGAGGCTGGATGGCCATGAGTTGGTCGAAAGGAAATGCCACAACTGGGAGGCTCATGGTTCACCTCGGAAGAGTCTATCCCCCTTACCTAGCCTTTCAGGCGACATCTTAGCCGGAATGGCTCCATGGTGGTATCCGGGTGATCATGGTCTAGCCGAAAGTGTGGGACTGGCCAGGAGACTTTATACCCTAGTCGGGAGCCTTGTGCTAGGCCAGGACCCACACTTGAGCCGGGAGGTACCTAGTTTTGTCTGGTAGACACTTGATCAAAAGCATTTTTACTTTGGCCACATGATGCCTATTTGGTCCGGAAGGCATGTCCTAAGCGTGGCATGTTGAGCTGAAATGTCAAATTCAATAGGAGTCTTAGTATGGGTTACACCTAGGCTGGTCATGTGGCAAGGCTACTGGGACGCTTAGTCGGGTGACCTAGCTTGGCCAGGAGGCTTGGTCCAGCCAAGTGAAATGCACTTAGCCTTCCTAAATGACATAGCTCAGCCGAGAGCATGGCATAGTCGGATGCATAGGTCGGATACAAGCCCTTCCCCGGCTAACTACTCATCATGGGACAAGATAAACTTACTTGGTTGGCTAGGCTGCAAGAAGCCTTGCATGCAATGCTGGTCGAATGACAAGGGCACTATCGGGACAAGCTCACATGGTCGGGTGTATACAACCCAGTCGTGAGGCTTGTGCGTGCATACCTTGTCTACCTGGGTAGGTTTGCTTAAGTGTTGGCCGAGCAGACTGGGCAAGTACTTGGTCTAACCGAAAGGCCTATTTGAGCGGGTGTTTGCCATGCCATGTGAACCAAACCAACATGGCCAAGAGACCTCCCCGGATGGATCCCTTTGCCTGCTGCCTGAATGGCTTACCTTGTTGCTCATCCCAAGTGGACTTGGTCGGAAGGCTCCTTTGCTTAGGGCGCCCCTGGACGAGTGGTTTGCTTGCATGAGTGAGCTCAAACGTGTGGCATGCGTTGGCCCGAGTGGCCTTACGATTGATTGCGGTGGTCTTGGTCGGAAGGCTTGACCCAATGGCTTGGTTGACCAAAATCTTCTAAATAATTCCCCTTGTATTTTTAGGTATCCCATCCATTTTAAAATTAAAAAAACACTCCTTTTCAATTTCTAGTATCCTTTTAAATTCTAGAACTTATTTGGCAATTAATTTGAGACTCATTAGTATTATTTACTTATATATTTAATTTAATTAAATGCTTATAATACAATTCGTAACATTTTTAATACATTTTTTTACGAATTCGAGTCATCACAAATTAAACACCACATTATGGTTTGAATTTTCCTCAATCCTTATTCATTTATATATGTTGAATATTTATGAACATCACTAATTAATACCAAACTAGTTATTGAAGCACGTGCATTTTTCTGGGGTCTCACACATGTTTGGTTATTTGAATACAGTACTATTTACATATTACTCTTTTTCCTATTTACTATAGTAATTATGTTTGAATCATGATTTAGATCATGAAAAGAATATTAATTCAAAATCATGATTCAAATCACGAAAAGAATATTATCTAAGCTATAGTAATCATATTTCTACATTAATCTTATTTGAATCACGAAAAGAACATTATTTCAACTACAGTAATCATATTTGCTACAGTAATTATATTTAAATCATGATTTGAATACAAATTATATTCAAATCACCAAGATACACGAAAAGAACACCCCGTAATTGCATTGAAATAAAGCATACTATTTTATAATATTGCAAATTAAAATGTAAGAAGCAAATTAAAGGGTACTAAAATATAATTTTTGCCCAAAAAAAAAAATCAAATATATATTTTAGACAAGGACTCCTTTAGATAATTATATTTCACATTTTTAGAATTAGAAAATTGAAATACCCCACCAAACAAGCCATATATATTTTCTAGAAAGAAAAAAAATTCTTTCAACTATGAACATTGTTATAAATGTTAGGATTTTTTTTATGTTATTAAACTTTCTCATTATATTCGCCTTAATTTTCACATTTTTTTCTCCTAATTGTTTCCACTTCCTACCAAAAATAGACCTAGTTTGTTCACTAGTTAGTTCAAATCTCACTAGAATAATTTGTGATTTTTTTACTCAAGAAAAATTACCAATTTTCTTTAGAAGAAGTTCTACCTGCAATGCCCCAAGAGGGCCAGAACAGTTTTTTTTTGTTTGAATGGATTTGAAGATTCTTCTTAAAGCACGTTTGATTTTGGTTTTATCGATAAGATCTTTCCCTAGAATCTCATCTCCATTATATTATAGCAAGTGTTAATACCCTCATTTTAAAATTAGTGACCTGTGACCTGTTTTTAAGCTACTTGTTGACTTTAAGATTAGGGGAAATTTGTGATGTTTTATGGGTGCACCAACATCGTCTATAGACTACACCTAAGCCACTATATATGATTATGTTATTTTCGTGATTGCTATAATAATCCTATTTGGTGGTTCGAATGCTATTATTGTTCACATAATGTTCTTTACGTGATTGCTATAGTAATCATGCTGCTACAATATCTTTTTTCTTCAACTTTTTATGATTCAAATCATGAAGAAGAAAAAAAATATCATTTAGAATACTGTTACAGTAATAATATTTAAATCATCAAAATATTATTCAAATCGCAAAATGAACACCCCAATCTTTTTGACCGAAGCCTTGACTTACTAATTATTATCAATACAAGAATTTTTTTTTTTGGACTGGATTATCAATCCAAGACACAGAATTTCAATTAATAACTTTTTTTTTAAAAAATAAAATAAAAAATTCAGTCCCATCTTTGAATTTGATTAGTGATATTTGGATTTTTTTTTTATATTCATGTGAAAAAGTAAATTTAATTTTAATTTTGTTTGTAAAGATTTAAATAATTGTATGGATTTAAAAATAAATACACTAATATATATATATATAGTTTTCAAAAAAATTTCATTAAAAAATATTGCGGCATGATAGCTTATTTCTTAAAGCATCTCCAATACAATGTTAAATTCTTGTGTCATTGCTATGTTTTGAGAAAATTGACAAGAAAAAAAACAAAAAAATCTCCAATACAATTCCAAATGTTCTTCTAACTTTGGAATTTCTATACTTGAGTCTAAATTTTGGATTAAAACAAAGAAATCCTTAAATTTAAAAGAACAATAAACACTTTTATTAATTACATAAAAAATGTTATAATAAATTGTATTTTTATACACAAAATGTAATTTTTAATTGCAGACAGTTAATTATTTTATTAACTTTTTAAATTTTAATTCCAAATAATTGTTTTTGGCGGACATTTCAAATACAATACTAACATGTTATGTCATGTTCTTATTAGAGCAATAAATAAAAGCCGTTCGAAGTCGCTTTCTAAATTGCATATTTAGCATGTAATGTGCATCTACATATATTAAAAGAATTGTCTTGGTTTTGGTGGGCAATTAAGTTTAGGCTTTTGGAAACAGCCAAGTAGTCATCAGTCAAGCAATAACTTATTCAACGGAATAATTAAGGAAAACAAAAAATCTAGATCTTCAAATACCTTGAAGAACTTCTACTTTAGTAGGATATCATATCATATATAAATATTTAATCTATTTTGTGGGGATTAGAATGAGATAAGAGGTGACAGGGTAGCCATGTGGAAAAATTCTAGGAAATAATTGGCAAGGACAAGGACTCCTAAAACCCTTTTTAAAGTATGTTGTACTTGTTAAAGAAAGTAATATGGGTGGGGTTAGGAACAGGTCATGGCTTTTAAGCTTGGACCCCAATTTGATAATGACTAAACATAAGAAGTAGCTAGGCCGGAAGGAAAATGAGATGAACAAAAGCTGTGCATATTTTGTTTCAAAGTCTGTCCAGGGTGGTCCAGCAATGGGTCATTGGCTAGGGACCTGTTTATGCAGGTGCTGCATTTGTAAAACGACAATTATATACGACAAGGAACTAAGCTGTGCTTTGAATCTAAAAGAAAACCGAACTAAATTGTTACACATCTACACCACAAAAATAGGGTTTTGTATTTCATTGATCTCAACCAGATGTTATTTTCTTGATTTAAACAATATTTTGGTGATTTGTAAGGGTGATTATTCATGTCGCCAGTCGTGTTTTGTGTCGGGTCATGGCGGGTTGGCCAACACCAACCCTAACCCGACCCCTTTATGATGCAAATCAAGGAGCTGGGCATGATCAACAAAGAAGAACCAACCAGATTAGTTAATGTCACACTGGTTTGCGAGGTTCGTATCACTTAATGTTTTTTGTTAAGAAATCTCAACCATAACCCAACTTGTCATGTTCACATGTTGATTCAACCCGACTCGCAATATATGTTAGTCAACACGACTAGTCTAACATATTTGATCTATTTGACCTGTTAAATCCATTCAACCCATTTGACTCATACACTACACAAAAATAAATAAAGTTTCAAATAAATATAATAGAAGAGTTAAATAGTTTATTACAAAATATCAACACAATAAACAAAATTCTTAATTTTTCACTAAAGTTATAATCAATTAATTCTCAAGTGAATAAATTATGTTATGTTTTTTTTTTAAAGGAATTTTATTTCTACTTTAGTTTTATCTTTTATATAAAATAAATAATATTTTTAAACCTCTATTGATAATTTTAATCATATATATAGTATATAAATAGATCAATTATGTGTCACATGAGTTAACACTAACTTAACTCAAAAAAATTTCCGTCTCAAACGGGCTAACTCAAATTTGACATGCTACCTCAAAACATCAACCCTAACTTGTTAAATTCATTTCGTGTTCAAGTTGTGTTGTCGTGTTATGACCTAAATTGCCACCCCTAATGATCTGTACATGATTGATATTCAAAATGTAGCCTAAAATAAATTAAAAATAATAATACTAAAAAAAAAATACATCTACCATATATTCAAACCATGTGCCTGTTAAAGATTTTCCTGGGAAGAGTAACATAGAAGTTTATGATAGCTGCCAATTTCAGAACTACAGTCCAAAGCAGAAGCATGTGCAGAATGGACCTCACACAAAATCACAATTAAATATCAAATTCAGAAACTCAAAAATTGCTATCAACTAACACCCTTAACCAATATGAAGGGGATAAATAGTTCACCAATTTTAACATTTTACAAAATGATTTACAATGTGAAAACTTGGTAAGTCAAAACATCTCCACTACTGCAAGTCTTTCACCGCTTGGGGCAGTACTTGGAACACAATTTATCCAGCACCTCTGCATACTCGATTGGAGTTGCCTCGTTACAAAATACTTCACCCCATATCTTAGCAAGATCTGGTGAAATGATAATTTAATTAGTATAATAAAACCACCAACTATCTAGAATATGCAACAGAGAGAAAATATAGAGCTAGAAACCGAAGACAGGTAGAACATCATTATCAACAGATCAAAAGAAAAGTGGTAACATGGGAAGTGTAGTATTCTAGAGATGTGGATTAAGAAACATTAATAAGATCAAAAACTTAGAGACAAATTATGTCTAGTATGGAGTATATATATATATTAAGGATTGCTATAGCAAATATCTGTACCTGCTCTGTCTGTGGAAGTCAGGCACATAATTAGAATATCAAACCTTGGAACCTTTGTTAGATTTTCCAAGAAACCTACAGCCAGGTCCTTTTCTTCGCTGCCAATCAGAGGGAGGGGAACTATGAGCACTTCATTAAGTTTTAAAAGGGAAATAAGCATTCTGAGCATAAATATCACTTACGTGAAAAGTGTTGCAACACACTTGACAATATCAACTAGTATGGGAACTGTCAAAGCATTCTTGAATATTTGAGGTAATGCTTCAGGTGATATAGTCTAGCCAGGAAAAAATAAATAAAAGATAGTTGATTACTTGAGGAAAAAATGGAATAAAACATAATATGAACAGATAGATAAAAGTGAGACTACAAATTAATTAATGGCAGGGAAAAATGGGAAATCCCGTACGGCCATAGCTGGTCAACATGTGCTTGACCTAACAACTGTTGAATGAGAAACGACAATTAATATTAGAGTCATGGCTCTATTGCAGACCTTCAACAAAGTAGCCTGTAAAGAACGATCACCAGAAAGTGCTCGCCAGGAAACTTCAAATTGATAAGCAGAATTTGGAGGGGTCATGTTTTTTGCAGCATCAACCATGGCACGGGAAGCAGCTCGAGATGCAAGCTCTTGCACTGATGCCTTCGGATAATGATTTCTCGCTACTTGATTTCTCTGCCAGAAATAAATCACAATTGGCATGAAAAATAACTCCAATCGTTTTCCCTGCCCATTATTAGAACAAATTTCTGATAAATAAAATCAATCAGAGGTCAGGACAGCTCTATTGCTGATACCTTGGCGTGATCATGAGCTGCAGCTGATATTTTGGTGTGATCATGAGTTGCAGCTCCCTCTGCCCTTTCAGCAGTGCCTGAAACAGGCTGGATCCCAAGACCATTTGCTTTGCTTTCTGATTTTTGTGTTTTCTGCATTGCTTGTACAGTATTTTCCAGTGCTACGGAAGTTTTGCGAGCAATTAACTGAAAAATATCAATGCAAATAACTTGCAGAGTTATAAATGAAATAAATTTAGTGCAGGATTTCCAATTCACACCACACATTTTTAGTTTACTAATCAGTATAATATAAAACCAAGTTACAAATTAAATACCATATGTGACTGACTGACTCAATCCCATTATCCTTTTCCTATTGTCACTGACTAACAAAATCTATCAAAACTAAATCCAACTCGTACATCAACTTAGTTTGTGGTTTTACTTTTGAAACTCTGGTTTGTTATTATTCTAGTGAAAAAGCAAATAGGATGCGAGGCAGTTTGAACTCTATGCAACCATCCATGAAAGAATACAAAAGTTAATAATAGAATAGAATACCGAATGCATATTTGCAATGGTGAAAGACATTTGGAGTTTTCAAAAATTCCCATGGAGGACAGTGTACTTAAAGAAATTTTTTTACTAGAACCCTGTACAAATCCAAATGAATACCGGAAAAGCTTAGAAGCAACAATTTTACTTATGCATAAAGATATTCTTAGTTTCTTACTTTCTCATATAAAGCTTTAGCCTCAGAATACTGTTTCTTGAGCTCTTGGTTCTGGGGCTCCAATCACAAGGCAAACTCAGCATCTGCAGTTAGCTATATTCATTACATCAGACAGATCAAGATCACAATGACATAGTACACAATATTATATCAGGAAAGTAAAAATTTATATCTAACAATAAGAGGAAAGTAAAAGAGAGTTCGACTACTACATACCCTCCATGCTTTCTTTAAGTTTCCCAAGTTCTTTCCTAGCTGTTGCTCGCCGTGAATATGCTTTAATATAACGGTCATCCATGTTCAAGGCTTCTGTACAGTCATCCTCTGCCTCTTGGAACCTAATGAACATAAGTGAAACACAAAATTATATTGTATCAGATATTTACAAAACAAAAGGATGGATTTTAAGAGCATAAGCAGGCAAATGCCCACGATGTAAAAAGTTTTTATTAAACATCAATATAGCATAATGGTAATTTAAACATTATCCTTCCTTTATGCCTTTCTGGAAGCAAAAGGTTTATCTTTCAATAAAGGACGTCCATAAAACTTTAAGTTGAACATAGTTAAACACATTTATTAGACAAAGTCTCTGAAACAGAACTTACCTTTTGATTTTGAGATATGCCATTGCCCTATTTGCATAAGCCACTGCAGTTGGTGACAAGGCAATGCTTCTCGAATAACAGTCAACAGCTTCCTTAAACTTTTTCTTCTTAAAGTATTCATTGCCCTGAAAGTTAACACAACAATAGCAAGCTTCGTATCAAGATTGACCAACAACTGCAATTTTCAACAATATCCACACGAACGAAACACCAACGACACCCACCAATTCTTTTTCAGAAGCTGCATCAGCAAAGCTATCCTCAGAAACCGAACTACTCGATAGTTTGTTAATTGCATCATAATTCCTTAAGTATCTCCCACCAGCTACCCCGGACTTCTGAGAAGATGAGATTGTAATCAAGCTACGTATCAGTGAATTGGAAAATTACTAATCATGAAATAGTCACTCAAACCTAAACAAAATGACAATAAACAATATAGAGTGGAAATGCACAAGATTTCCTCAAAATTGAAATAAACACTATAGAGTGGAAATGCACAAGATTCCCACAATTCAATAAAAATTCAATGATTGGGAAACAAAAAAACCAGTAAAATTCAAGTGGGTTTCGACGAATTACAGATATTCCTTTGTCATATGTTTGGCCCTTCATTTTCTTGTCTTTGTCCTCGAGGGAAAGTTCCCAATCCTGCAAGTCATTTAAAAATCCCTGGAAATCCTGGAGGATAGGAGGAACACAAAGCCGCAAATAAACATTATTATTTAACCTAATATCCCACTCACAATGTTCACAAATCACAACAAAATATTAACTTCTTTAACTATTACTTAACAATTTATACATAAAGCACATTTGCTCTAGTTACAATTCTGATAACTCAATTCCGAAAAATTCACACTCGTGTTAATAATTTTCGTCGTGGGTTTCGTTTATTTGTTTGATTTTCCTCAGCTTTCCCCAAAACCAAACAGAGAGCAGAGTAAATCATAACACAACAGCGACCAAAAGTGAAAGGAGCAGAACAATTGGAAGAAGACATAGTAAAAGTGAGGTACCAGAGCTTGATCGCGGCCGTGCTTGCTCGGAGCTCTGGCCATGGCCTCGCGAGCTCGCTTGCTTGCAGAATGTTCAGGAAGAAGGAGAAGAGAACGAAAACGAATGTTTTTTTGTTTTCAAATATTTATATATCTGCAGACTGGGCTTGAGCTTCATAAATTGTCTTAGACCCAAAGGGCCCAACCAAATAAAAACTTAGTTTATTTATTGTTTCCCTCTCATTATTTAGAACATTATATTTTTGTTGTCGAAAGTAACAGAAAGGACCTTATATTTTGAAAAATTAACTGAAAGAATTCCTAAGCTGAGTACTTTTTCAGAAAATTCCATTTTATCCTCAGTGAAAAAGTGAATAATTTTAAGAGATATTGATCATTTAGTACCTTGTAGTTTATATTAATGACTAAAAATACCTAGTGTTTGAAAAAATATATGAGTACTTTGACATTCATTTATGCAAATTTGATATTCTGGAGCATGCGAAATATCTAAAATATCCTCATTATATTATTTAATTACTAACTAAATCAATAAAATCATTAAAACAGAACCAAATTATACCCAAATATGATCAAAACCCAATTTATTTATTTCTTTTTTCTTTTATTAATTTTTTTATTATTTTGAATATTAATGAATTTATTTATTAAAGTATAATTTAAGTATTTTTTCAAAAAAATCACGTTGACTTATATTGACTAGAATATCAATTGTCATAAAAGAAAAAAAGAGGACCTTGTCAAATTGTCTTAAATTGATATTTTTTTTTTCAAATGTGTTTGGCAACATGGTTGATTTAGCATATCCTTCTTTTTCTAATTTAATCACTTAATTTAATTAAAATTTTATAAATTATATAAGAACAAAACCAACATTCCAAGTCAACAAACATTAGAGGGTAGCAAAATGTAATCTTCTCCTTTCTATTTTAAAAAATTAAACTAGACAATAGTATATATTTCAAAAGGGGAGATCTTTCTCCCTTGTAAAAGAAATTGTAAGAAACATTGAGCCTAGTATCACGGTTAAGCGTACAAAGAAAAGGAATCAAAATCCAGGGCAGGTAAGAGCATAAAAGCCTTGGACAGGAGCTCTAGATTCTAAGTTATGAGCTTATATACAAGCCAAAATACGAATGGATGAAGAAAACGACATCCATAAGTTAACTACATCCAAAGGGTACATCACAAAAACAAACTAATGGATGAAGAAAAACGACATCCAAAAGTTAACTACATCCAAAGGGTACATCACAAAAACAAACTTGCATCAAGGGTACCTCACAAAGCTAGCATCTCTATCTAGTGAGCATATTTACAAGCCAAAATACGAATGGACGAAGAAAACCACTCCCAAAATACCTGAAGTTTAAGGGTACATCACAAAAGCAAACCACATCCTTTCCCATCTATCTACACAGCTCCTACAAAAGTCTTCTTCAGTTGTGTTTATCAAGTTTGTCATCCAATTCATTTCGCAGAATGGAATCATCCGGTGCGTTCTTCACAACTAAATCAACTGCTGACTGATCAGGCTTGTGCTCGTCCAGTTTTTCATATTCGGGTTGAACACCATATGCTGATTGATCAGGCTTGTGCTCATCGGATTGAACATGATTAGCTGATTGATCAGGCTTGTGCTCATCAGGTTTTTCGTATGCGGGTGGAACATGATAGCTGCCTTCTGGCAGTGAGATTTTCTTCTTCTCAGCATCTTGCTTGTCCTGATTTTCCTTATGAGCAGCCATTTCACGAGACATGCTTTCCCTCGCCCTCTTGCTCTCCTCGAGGTATGGCTGCAAAAAGAAAGGAAGAAAATCAAACAACGAAAGAGAATGGAAGAATCCATCTACTGCAGGTCAAAATATTGTAATGAAGTTACTCCAATTTGAAATCTATCACAAACAAATTGATGGAATCTCAAGTAACTAGGATACTACTTGTCTTTCAGCGTCAGTGAGGGTCCTCCAAGCATCATCTGCCATCCTACGGAAATTTCCTTTAAACTTCACCCCGTGAATTCTTTTCTGCCGATCACATTCTTCCTTGAGGAAGATTTGATATCCAGTCCTTGCTCGCAATTGAGCACCGTTACTGGGGCCTTTCTTCTTCTTTACTTCAGCTTTTGAGGGCGTCTGCGGGGAAATTTTCTGTTCTGCTACCCAACCTACTAAAATTTGAAATGCCAGAGTTTATGAGTGAGTTTGAAGATAAATCATGAGCCAACTCACAACCTCAACATAGCTTGTTATATTGAACTCAATTTTCAACAAGAATAAAACCTTAACAAGATAGCATGTTAAGCTCGATTCAAATTAGTGCACCTTTGAGCTTTTAGAAACAGTTATCAATTTGAACTAGTAAGCTTTAGATATAAACTCTTGAATCTCTAGAACCATCAGAGCAATGAGTTAAGAAGTGGCATAAGCATCAATACTTTTTATTTTTTCTATAATACTTCCCCTTCTCTCGAAAGATTGCTACTCACCATGAGTAATTTACCAACATGAAACCAGTAACAGACCTGTTAGCTGTAGAGAAGAGTTGTCTTTGAACACCTTCTTCCCCATTGGAACATCTTCATCATCGCTCAACTCCCGAATCAAGGATTCTGAACTCTTTCGTTTCACTGCTGAGAAATTCACAGGGTAAACCTGACCTGCAAAAGCTATTCTACAAATCTTAAACAAAGATTTTATATGGAAAGAAACAGCAGTAACCGAAATGTATTATGGCCAATCGAACTGAAGCAAGCAAAATCTGACAAAACTTGTGCCTGAGAAAGATTCAATTGAAAATACAATTCAGATCTTCATCATCATACAAAGATTCAATTAAAAATACAATTCAGATCTTGGATTTAGACTTATAAGTTAAAAGCACACACCATTTCCATAAAAGAAAATGTAGCCTGAGCTTGGTTACCTTGATGTGCAGTTGCTTTCTCTGGAGCTCTGTAGGAGTAAATTTGCTCAAACTGGAAAAGAAAAGATGCATAAACCTTTTGAACTTGGTTGGAATAGTTCACATTGACTCTTTCCAGTTTCAAGGCAATTGCCACTTCCTCCCATCTCCTATCTTTGGTAACCTGGAAAAACAACACAACACAAAACAAACAATCATATCATATTCTTTTAATCCCTCTTTTTCATTGTTCAGGGGAAGTGTTCTAGCCTTACACACCTGATAATATCCACCTCTTTCAACCACTTCTTTGTAAAGGACATGCAAGTTCAGTAGTGTCTCTCTCACATTTAGTCTGCCATTAGAGAAAGAAAATGAACCCAAGTTAAAGAACACCTCTTGGAGTAAGGTCATATATATATATATACTTCAAGAAAAGAAAAAAAAAATTTAACCCCACTACTTGCTTTGTGATCATATCAGGCTCTAAGATCCTAAATGCATAATTGTAAGCAAAATCTACAAAAAGTTATCCCTTTTCCACAATTTTTCTCGGCAACCAAACAGCCGCACGAACTAAAGGTCCTAGCTTTTGAGCAAAAAGGGCAGTTTCCAAAAACCTACTAGAAAAAATATATACCCAAAAGTTAAAAAAATTGAAAAAGTTGACCAATTTTTCAGAGTAGGAAAAGAAAATGGAAGAGTGATTATATATAAAGTATGTAAATATATATTTTAAGAAAAAAAAAAAAAAACCCATTACTTGCTTTCTGATCATATCCGGGTTGAAGATCCTAAATTTTTGTTAGTAACCAAAATCTACAAAATAAAAAAGTATCCCTTTTCCCACAAGGTTTCTACTTCCTCGGCAACCAAACAATACCACAAACTAAAGGACCTTGCTTTTGACCAAAAATGCATACCCAAAAGTTAAAAAACTTGAAAAGTGAAACCTAAACAAGAAAATGGCGAGGATTTAAGAAAGAAAGCTCACATAAGGTTCAACCCAGAAGCCTCAAACAACTCCGACAGCTTTATGTAGAAGCACTCCGAGTTTTCCAGCAGTATCTTTCCATCACACACAGAGAAGGCGACATTACTGTTTTCCTCGCCATTAGAGCTTCGTAAGCCATTGACGGGGCTCTCTGGTTGGTCTCCGTTTTCGTTCTCCTTCTGCATGTTGACTTTTCTGAGAGTAGAGAGTGAGAGCTTGGTAGATTTTTTTTTCACATTTGGAGAAAATGGATTGTACACATAGAAAAATGTGCTAGTGCTCGCCACGTTGCATCTGATTTTGTTCTGTGTTGAAACGTGGCATAGATCATAGCCCTTTGATTGATTTACCGGACACCTGGAGTTGATGAGTATTTGATCCTTGGGTCCCACTTTTTTGTTGGATTTTGTGTGGGTTTGGAGCCATATTTGAAAGGGGATTTAAACAGAATTCTAATGATTAATAATTTTTTGATCGGGTACCTGAGTCATTAATTTTTATAAATAATTTAAGTGAGTAATTATTGTAATATTTGATTTTTATAAATTATTAAAGTTATTAATTTATTATATTTTTTTAATTTTGTTTTAGAATTTTTATCTATTTAATAATATATAAATTGCGTTTACCTCAAAGAATACTTTAAATTTTTAATAATTCCAAAAAATATTATTGAAGTTAGATTTTCAGTCATTTAGTACTCAATGTCAAATTTAAGTTGACTGAATTTTTAAAAGTAACAAGATTGCACTTGTCTCTATATTTGGAATTTTTTACATTA
>WUAT03014822.1:0-14427 GCA_010015005.3 Ulmus americana
GTATGATCCCCTTGACTCTGAGTGTACTCAAAATGGAGAATTGCCTTTGTGAACCTTTCAAACCATGCTCTGAGAGATTGCTTTAGTCCATATAAGGACTTATTCAGTTTGCACACTTTCTTTTGTCCAAACACATCTTCAAATCCAGGTGGTAGCTCCATATATACTTCTTATGCTAAGTCTCCATGCAAAAATGCATTCTTCATGTCAAGTTGATCAAGATGTTAGTCTAGATTTGTTGCAAGAGATAAAATAACTCGAGCCAAATTCATCTTGGCAACTGGAGCAAAAGTTTCTTGATAGTTGACTCCATAAGTCTGTGTAAACCCTTTTGCCACAAGTCTTGCTTTATATCTTTCAACTGTCCCATCTGCATTGTGTTTTACTGTAAATACCCATTTACATTTCACTGCTATCTTTCCTAAAGGAAGATCAACAAGTTCCCATGTGTCATTCATTTTCAATGCCCCCATTTCCTCAAAGAAGCATATTGCCAACTTGGAACATAAAAGGCTTCCTGTATAGTACTTGGAATAGGCTCACAAGAAGACAAATTAGTAACAAATGCTTTAAAACCAGGGGACAATTTTTGATATGAGACATAGTTTGAAATAGGATGCATTGTACAAGATTTGACACCTTTCCTATTAGCAACTGGGACATCAATATTGGAAAAATCAGGTGGTTCAGTCAAGTCAAGTTCCCTACAAAGCTTAGGAACTAAGGGGTTACCTCTTGTTCCTTCTTGAATAAACCAACAGTTCAGTATCTCTATCTTTTACACTCTTAAGTGGAGTTGGGTTTTTAGAGGAAGGACCCCCATGATTGAGAAGTTCAAATTCAGACTCAGACTCACTTGGCGTTTCATGGGGTTCATTGGACACAAGAATATGAACTGGAGATTGGACATTGGGTAAGGGTATGAATATATGAGATGGTTCAAAATGATT
Source organism: Ulmus americana (assembly GCA_010015005.3). Classification (NCBI taxonomy): domain Eukaryota; kingdom Viridiplantae; phylum Streptophyta; class Magnoliopsida; order Rosales; family Ulmaceae; genus Ulmus; species Ulmus americana. The sequence continues at coordinate 951 of WUAT03014822.1, forward strand.
AGGAAGAAGGGTAGGACTATCCCAAAACGATTTTTTAGTGTGTTTACTTTCCTTCCTGAAAAAGAGTTTTGGTGAAAAAATGAGTATTTTCAAAGAATGTAACGTTCATGGACACAAAAAATTCTATGTTGGAGGATAATAACATGTCTAACCCTTTTGAGTAGAAGAATATCCTACAAAAACACAACGAAGTGATTTTGGATCTAGTTTTCCCCTATTGTGATCATGTATAAGGACAAAAGCTACATAACCAAAAATCTTGGGTGGGAGAAAAGAGAAAGGGTGTGAGGATGGATATGTCTTCTTAAGGGTATCAAGAGGTGTTTCGAAGTTCAAGATCTAAGATGGAATTCTATTGATAAGGTATGCAATAGTAAGAACAAATTTTCCCCAATAAGGTTTTGGAACTCCCACAGTGAACATTAAAGCTCTAGCTACCTCAAGAAGATGTCTGTTTTTTTTCTCTCAACTATCCCATTTTGTTGGGGTGCATCAACACAAGAGCTATGGTGGATAATCTTGTGAGATGTTAGGTATGAGCCAAGGATTGAGGAATAATATTCTCTCCCATTATCAGTTTGAAGAATTTGGAGTTTGGCTTGAAATTGGCTTTGAATCATTTGGTGGAAATTTTGAAAGGTTTTCGTAGCTTTGGATTTTTCTTTGAGCAAGAATAGCCAACTTACACGAGTATGGTCATCAATGAATGTAATGAACCATCTAAACCTAGAAAGGTCATTGACACGTGAGGGAACCCAAATATCACTGTGAATTAAGGAGAAAGGTTGGGATTGTTTATACTTTTGTGCGAAAAAAATGGGCTCGATGATGTTTGCCTAACTCACACATGTCACATTGAAAGTCATGGGGATTTTGATTTTTTGAACAGCCTAGGGAACAAGCATTTCAGATATGAGAAGTTTGGGTAACCTAACCTTTTATGCCAAAGCTCTATCTCTCTATTAAGATCAGAGGAACTCAAGTGAGTATGAGATAGATAACCTAAACTAGAAGGCTTACTCTCGAAGTACTAAAATCCATCAATCTCTTTCCCAATGCCAATCACCTTCCCCATGCGTAGATCCTGAAATTCACAGTAATCAGGGAAAAATTTAGCAATGCATTGATGGTCTTGAGTAATCTTACTTATCGAAAGGAGATTACAAGACAAATTTGGAACATGCAAAATAGAACCAAATGAAAAATATATGAGATGGGAATACAGCCTTTTCCAACCACTGAAGTTAAAGACTTATCAGCAACTCTAACTTTTTGTCTACCCAAACAAGGAGTATATGAAACAAAAAGATTAGAATGACTAGTCATATGATTCGAAGCACCATAATCAATGATCTAATGATAATTCGTGAGAGAAGCAACATTCAAACTTGAAGAGTAAACCATAATTCAAAAAGATGAACCAAATCGATAAAAAGAGTCAAACCGGGTTAAAAAATGCTGAACCGAGCTGTAAAGTCATTGACTTGGGCCTGAAAGTGGCTGAACTAGGGCTAAACCGAGCAGAAATGGCCTGAAAGTGGATGAACCAGAACTAAATCGAGCTAAAATCGGGTAGGGGTTATTATGCAAATTTTTAAAACTTTCAGGGAATATTATGCAAAATTTGAAAAGTTGAAAGTTAGCTAATTTACACTTGAAGTCCTTTTGCCATAACTCAAGCTCTGATTTATGGTTTAGGGTGAACAAGCTCTGATCTATTGGCTTAGGAGTCCCGATCTGGTGGTATTTCCCTCCGAAAGACATAACTTGAAGAGGCAACAATGGAAGATTGTTTGGCGGCGAGTGAAGCTCTTCCCAAGAAGATTTTGTTGTTGTAAGTGACTGGGCTCTGCCAAACGGTGTCGTCTGAACTGTTTAGTGAGGGTGGTGTCAACAACCGATTTTGAATCCCACACTTCAAATTTTCCAGCAATGAAGGTTGAAGAAGAAATAATATTCCGGCAATGAAGGCCGAAGAAGAAAGAAAGTTAAAAAAAAAATTGGGAGCAAACTTAACTTTGATACCATGTAGATTTCTGAAGAAGATTACTTCTATTTTTAAGGAAATTGAGAAACAATACACATATATATACAACAAACTATCAGAAATTATTGCCTAAGATTAAGCCTACAATCAAGCCATAAAACATGGAAGCCAGACATGGAACCTGTTTTTCCACAGTTAGTATAGTGTAATAAGACTGACATAATCAATCAAACCTAATTCTTTTGTTTGATTGAAACTTTAGATAATCATTAATGCTTTTTTTGGTTGGAAGGATAGAAAATAGGAACGAAAGGAAGGCTAAATCATAAGGAGAGGAAATAGAAGGGAGAGGGAATAGCTTTATGTATGATGGTGTTTGGTATATAAGAGATTATCATAATAACTTCAATTTGGAGATTGAGACCTTGCATGGATTTGAAATTACTTATATTTCCTCTCCTTTTTATAATCATCTCTACCAAACAAAAGCACATCTAAAAATCCATCCACTTATCCCTACCCTCTTCCCTCCTTCCAATTCTCCCTCCAACCAAACAAGGGGTAAGTTATTGAGGGTGATAAAGTTTTGGAAATCATCATGATTACAAAACTCCCACTCTCAAATAAAATTTAAAACTGATCACTTTAGAATGGTAATAGGGTTGGCAATTGTTGGGTTCTCAACCACATATGTGTGGCTGTCCCGAATGGGCCTTGAAGCTCAAGCCCATATATAAAGTACAAATAAATAAATATATATAAAAAATAAAAATAAAAAAAAGGAAGGAAGCTGGCAAAGAAATAGAAAGAAATTCAGAGGAAGCCGACAAAGAAATAAAGAGAAAGTTGTAGGAAGTTACTGAGAAAAATAATAGAAAAGAGGGATAGAAAGGGTTTTGGACCTCTTTAAGTCTACCAATTAGCTTCTTTATAATCAACTCTCAGAATATCAACTTTGGCGAAATCTAGACGTTTCTCTTGTTGATGTTGTGTCAAGAATGGTTATACTTGATGTTGCTTGTAATATTGTGAGCTTCTTGATTGATCAATAGAAAAATTTGGTGTAACCCATAACTGTTGATAGTGGAAAATTTGTGTGTGGGTGGTTTACAGTCACCTCATGATTTTTCCCTTCACATTGAGGAGTTTCCACAGTAAAAATCTTGGTGTGTTCTTGTAGATGTTGTTCCTAGCTTGGATTATCTTGCACTTGGATTGGTTAATTATTTGATATATATGTGGTGTTGAAACTGGTTAAATTATTAGCCTATTTTGTCACTTAAAGAGAGAAAAGGTTATTCCTCTTGCATTGTTATTTGATTTGTTAATCAGGACTTTTCCTAACAAGTGGTATCATAGTAGAGTGGTTGCTTGGAATTAATTTCTTGGGTGTAAAAAATGGAAGTGACTGATGTTATGGTCAAATTGAATTCAACTAATTATTTCACCTGGAAGTGGAAGATGGAAGATCTGTTTTATTGCAAAGACTTGTACCAGCCAATGTGTGAAACCAGCTAAAATGTCTAATGGTGATTGGGAAGTCATGCATTGGTAGACAATTTGGGAAGTCATGCATTGGTAGACAATTTGGGAAGCCATGCATAAGTAGACTGTTGATCACATTAGACAATGAGTTGATCAAAATGTCTTTGAAAATATTTGTGATGAAAAAAAGACTGATGTTATCTGGAAAAAGCTAGAGAACCTCTTTGAGAAGAAAACCGCAAGAAACAAGACTGCTTTGATTAAAAGACTTAGGAACTTGAAATATAAAGATGGGAGCAGTATGGTTGAGCACACAAGTCAGTTTTAGAGCATTGCGAACAAGCTAGTAGCCATGAAGATGAATCTTGATATGCAATTCAAGCATCTTTACTTCTTAGCTCTTTGCCTAAGATTTGGGAAACTATAGAGGTAACGGTTAGAAATTTAGCGCCAGATGGGAAGCTAACCATGGACTTGGTTAAAGATACTTTCCTAAATGAAGAAGCTAGAAGAAAATAAATTGGCAAATCTTCTTCTAGGGTGCTCATGACAGAAAATAAAGATAGGCGAGGAAGAAGCCAAAGCAAGAACCCTCTTAATTGGAAGTTCTAAAAGGGATACTTCTAAGGGGAAATCCAAGTCTAGACTGAGAAGAAACATTAGGTGCATTATTGTAACAAGTCAGTGCATATGAAAAGAGAGTGCAAAATCTAGAAAAGATAACAAGGTGAAGCCAAGAAGAATTAAAAGGAGACAAATCTAGTCACTAACAAAGCTGATATTGTTATAGTCTACAATGATGGCTGTGTTAATTGTATATGCCAAGATAGTGATTGAGTGATTGATTCAGATGCCTTATACAATGTGACCTCTCATGGCGAGCTCTTCACATCCTACACTTGTGGTGTTTTTGTGAATGCACAGTGGTTCATCGAAGATTATGGGTATTAGTAATATCTACTTGGAAATAAACATTGGCAGTAAGTTAGTTCTCATATTCTAGATATTTGTCTCAACTTTATTTCTACTGGCAAGCTTGATGATGAAGGCTATTGTAATAAGTTTTGTGAAGGTAAATAGAAGCTCACCAGGGGCTCTCTAGTGGTTTCCAAGAGAAAAGAAGTTAAAATCTCTTTATGTCATGCAAGCTACACTTCAAAAATGAGAGGTTCATGCAATTTAAAAAGATGTGAATGTTGATATTTGGAGCAAGAGATTTGGTCAAATTAGCGAGAAGGGACTTCAAACTCTTATTTAGGAAAACATTTGTGCCTCAGCTACAAGGTGTAGCACCTCTTGAGACTTTTGATCATTACCTAGTTGGAAAGACACATAGAGTTACATTTCATACAAATCATCCAACTTGAAGACCCAATGTTATTGATTTGATTCATACAGATGTTTATACAATGCAAACTAGAACTCTTGATGGTGCTTTATATTTTGTAACCTTTATTGATTATCATTCTAAAAATAGTGTTGGCTTTTGCGTTGAAATCTAAAGACTAGGTACTCGAGACTTTCAAGTATTATCATGCTCATATTGAAAGAGACATTGGAAGACAGTTGAAAGTGTGTTCGACTAGATAATGGAGGTGAGTATAGAGGTCATTTTGAAGCTACTACTAGAATCTAGGTATCAGGCTTGAGAAGATTGTACGAAAGACCCCTCGACATAATGGTATTGTTGAAAGAACAAATAGAACCATTGAAGAAAGGATCAGGTGTATGCTATCCCTTACAAAGCTATCTAATTCCTTTTGGGTGAAGCTTTGAGAACTGCAAGTTGACTTGATAAACCTTTCTCTATCAGCTATTCTAAATGGTGATGTACTTGAGAGAGTCTGGAAAGGGAAGATGTCTCATATGATCATTTGAGAGTTTTTGGTGTAGTGCATTTGTACACATTCCTAAAGATGAGATATCCAAGCTTGATGACAAGGAAAAACTGTGTAACTTCTTTGGGTATGGTCATGAAGAGTTTGGGAATAGCTAGTGAACAAGAAGATCATCAGAAGGAGAGATGTTGTTTTTCTTGAAGACCAAGTTGAGGAAGATGATGAAAAGGCTGAGAAGTTTAATCCTTCCACGGTACTTCTATTGATTTGAATCATTTTCCTCCATTGTGTTGATTTTGGGGAAGGTGTTCAGGAAGGCCATGGTGATAATGATAATAAAATGATCAAGCTAATGAAGAAGTTGATTTAATTGATTAGGTTGAGCAAGAACAAAAAACATCAGTTGTTGAGCCTCAGTTGAAAGATCCACAAGAGAGCGCCAACCATCTACTAGATATCCTCCCAATGAATATGTGATGCTCACTAATTAAGGAGAGCCAGAAACTTACCAAGAAGCTATCTCGTATGAGATAAGACAAAATGGTTGAAATTTATCAAAAAAGAGCTAAAATCCTTACTTGATAACCACACTTATGACTTGGTGAAGTTACCTCAAGGTAAGAATGCTCTAAAGAACAAATGGGTTTACATATTGAATACTGAAAATAATAGCTCACAGCCAAGGTACAAGGCACGGTTGGTTGTGAAAGGGTTCAGTTAGAAGAAAGGTGTTGACTTTGAAGAAATATTTTCTCCAATTGTGAACATGCTCTCTATCCAAGTTGTTCTTGGTCTAGCTGCTTGCTTGAACTTGGAGATTGAACAACTTGATGTGAAATCTATGTTTCTTCACGGTGACTTGGAAGAAGAAATTTTCAAGGAGCAGCTTGAGGGTTTCAAAGTCAAGGGAAAACATTATCTTTTGTGTAAACTGAATAAGAGCTTAATGGGTTAAAACAAGCACCAAGACAATGGTATAAGAAGTTTGATTCTTTTATGGTGAGCTGTGGGCGCAACAAAACAAGATATGATCATTGTATGTTTACAAAGCATTATTCTAGTGATGACTTTATTATCCTCCTACTATATGTTGATAATTTTTTGATTGTTGGCCACGAAGCGAGTAAAGTTAAAGAAAAAGCTTAGCAAGTCCTTTGCCATGAAAGACTTGGGATCGGCAAAGAAGATTGTTGGCATGAAGATCTTCTGTGACATGAAGAATGGAAAGCTTTGGTTATCTCAAGAAATCTACATTGAGAAGGTTCGTGAAAGGTTCAATATGAGTAAAGCCAAGGTAGTTTCATCTCCATATTCATATTAAGCTCACTTCCCAACAATGTTCTATAAGTGAAAAAGAGAAAGAAGAAATGAGCAACGTTCCTTATTCATCTGCATTTGACAACTTGATGTATGCTATGGTATGTACCAGGCTAGATATTGCTCATGCAATTGGAGTTGTTAGCTAATACATTTCTAATCCTAGTAAGGAGCATTAGGAATTAGTGAAATTACTTAGGTATGTATCTCATAGGTACTTATAATAAGTGTTTATGCTTGGTAATGGTGAACCTGTATTAGATGGGTATACATATGTAAATATGACAGGAAATGTTGATAACAAGAAGTCCACTTAAGGATTCTTGTTGACTTTTGTAAGGGGAGCAGTTTCATGGGCAGTCTAAGCTATAGAAATGTGGCTCTATCCACCATAAAAGTTGAATACATTGCAGTGATTGAAGTTTGCAAAGAAGCTTTGTGGATGAATAACTTTCTACAAGGATTGGGTTTGCAACATGAAAGATATGTTGTCTACTGTGATAGTTAGAGTGGCATTCACCTCTCAAGGAATTCAATCTTTCATTCAAGATCCAAGTATATTGATGTTCATTATCATTGAATTTGTGATATTCTTGAGAGTATGTAGTTACAATTAGTGAAGGTGCACACTAGTGAGAATGGCTCACATGTTCACAAAGACTTTACCTAACGATAAACTAGAAGCTTATAGGCAAAGAGCAGGATTGGTAGAGCCCCCCACTTGAGGTGGAGGAGGAGATTTGTTGGGTTATCTACCACATGTCTATGGCTGCCCCAATGGGCCTTGAAGCCCAAGCCCATATAAAGTCCAAAGAAAAAAAATAAAATAAAAAAAGAAGAAAGAAGCCGACAGGGAAATAAAGAGAAAGTTGCAGGAAGTTACAAAGAAAAAAAAACAAAAAGAGGGACAAAGAAAGGGTTAATTTTGGCGCTCTGTAAATCTAATAAGTAGCCTCTCTATCATCCACTATCAGAATATTCACTTTGGTGAGATCTAGACTATTCTTTTGTCAATGTTGGAATCCACCTTTGTATATATGATGATTATTGACATTGTTCAGACATAAGTGGTTATTCTTGATGTTGATAGTAATATTATGTGCCTCTAGATTGATTTAGAGAACAACTTGGTGTTATTGTTGATAGTAGAAGATTTGGGTATGAGTAGTTTACTGTCACCTCGTGATTTTTTTTCTTTACATTGAGGAGTTTCCATGCTAAAAATCTTGGTGTGTTCTTATTGTTGTTTTTTCACAAGCTTTGATTATCTTGCATTTGGACTAATTAATTATTGGGTATATTTGTTGTGTTGAAATTAGTTAGAATTATTAGCCTATTTTTGTCACTAAAATAGAGAAAAAGTTATTCCGCTTCCATTGTTTTTTGATTTGTTTATCAGCGCTTTTCCCAACAAAAATCCCCATGGTTATCAATTTAATTTATGTTTGCTTCTTGTTTTGCAGCTCTTGACGAATGACAAGTTCATTAGCGTCAATCACAGAGTTTTATCAAAGAAAGTTGGTCCAAGAACTTCTGTGGCGAGTTTCTTTCGCCCATTTTTGGAAGAAGAGAGTACTTCAAAGGTCATCAGCCCGATAAAGGATTTGCTATCAGAGGAAAATCCCCCAGTCTATCGAGAAACTAATGTACAAGATTATATGAAACGAAATGTTTTGAAGAGACTTGACGGAATACATCCATTACAACACTTCAAGCTGTGATCTGTGTGTGTTTGATGATGAAAAATTACATGTTTAACATTTTAGGCTAAATAAAAGATGGAGACTGCCAATAGTTTTATGAACCAGCTTCTTTGAAGAGATATTATGAAATTGGAAAGAAAAGTCATGCTTTTGTACTTTCATTCTTAAATGGTTGTATGTATCATGTTGAATACTAGCATTAAGACGGTGTAACTTTATATATATGTGTGTGTGTGTTTGTGTGGGTGTTTTTCAGCAATAGTGAATTTTTTTTTTTTTTTGGTATAATTACTGGTAGTAATTTAATCAATAATTTTTCACTGACATCATAATTTTTTGACGATTTTTGAATATGTTGTTATTTAATGCTTTATAAATATCTAATAAAATTTTGTTATAATCTGAGCTTTTGTTTAGGAGATACATAGCTCCCTGTACAAAATGCAATTTTTTTTTAGTCAATAGAAAATCTATTATATCTCTCAAACGACAACTCAGTTACAACAAAATTTTATGAGAATATTTCTACGACATTAAAGAACAACATATTCAAAAATCTTCAAAAAAATATAATATTAAAAATTTATTAATGAAATCACTACCCGTAATGATGATGATGATAATAATAATAATAATAATTGAGCCATACAATTCAAAAATGCTCTAAAATTGAACTTTTAACCCCTATATTGTTTACGGATTTTGACACGCTTTAACTCATTAGAAAGCTTGTAATCGCTTACTTTCATAGCCACCAAAATCAACCCAAACTACCACATGTTGCCACCAAACGCTTCAGTTGTTGTCATCATGGTCTTTCTTGCCCCCATAGTTAAAACCATCGTCACCCACGAACTAAAATATTGATTGAGATAAAATTTGTCACATTGAATTATTATTGACGAGGAGAATAAAACTCACTACTTTGTTCTCATTGAAAGTTATCATAAACTGACCAAAATTGTCATTTTGGACTTCTTTTTTTAAGTAACCATTTTGGTACCAAATTTCTAAATGAAGGCCCCCAATAATGTTTTTCCATTACTTATACTTTTAGAGAAGCTCATCTCTAAAGGTTATTCTGCAAAGGTCATATATATATATATATATATATGTATATGTATATTATTATATTAGAGAAAACTTGTGGAAATGAAATAACAAGTTAGAATGGAGGTGAAGATGAGGAACTGAACTATTATGTTCAAACCTAACTACAATGAAAACTTTTCTAAGTACAATAAACTTGCAGGTGGCGGTATGGGAGAATCGTTTGGGTTATGGGCCATAGGCTTTTGATAAGCTTGGGTTTAGGAAATGGATTTCCATTCCATTGTAAAAAAGGTGAAATCGTACTAACTATGTTTTCCATATGAGAAAAAAACTACTATAATATGATGCATCAATAATTCAAACAATTGGAATTAACTCTGCTTACAAACAGTATTTGTTTCTATTTTGTTTTTGGCTTGATCTCTGTTTAGAGCTTCTAATTTCAAAGCTAATCAATGAACAACAAAGAACAAAAAATTACGTATAGCAAGATGAGGCAATAAAATTAACTAACTCATTTGTGGATAGATAGATATAAGGAACTTGCTTAGTAAGAATTTGAAATAGGATGACAAGCATAACGTTTATAAGAAAAAGACAAAAATGGGCATATTGGAACAAATATTACGACCATGTAGATGCTTCAAATGGGCCTATTGAAGAACAAAAGAATTAATACTCAGTAATTAAGAAAGTTTAGAAAATTAACATCTAAACTTAATATTAGAACCATCAAAATTATATAAATAGTTAGTGGGATTGCAACGTATGACATATCAACATACTTACTGTAATCATAAATATTTTTGTATTCAACGTTATTCATAAAACACAGTTTACAATAATACTAATTTTTAGTAAATAGTATTTGCAAAAACTTTCATCAATAGCCAAAAATTCCACCCCACAACTATAGATATTCTGTAATATTGATTAGGTCACCAAATTATCCAACCCATATATTACCCTATAAAAACTGTGAAAATGTGTTGAGCAATTAGTGAAGTATATTGACTTGAAACCCACACTTGTCTAACTAGAAAATAAGAGTAAAATTAAGAGAAGCAGAAAAGAAACTTTAACCATGCAATTTGTACCCAACACATAGAGCTTTTCTCAATTCAAGTATTGCTCGATAGATACTAATGTTGCAATTTAAGAACAAAAAAAAGCTTAAAATAGAAATTTAAGATCATAGCACAAAGGATACCTTTCCCTTGGAAACACACTCCACGAAAAGCACTCTTTACCCCAGCAGCCTTTATGTGATATATTATTACAAACATTATCCACAAATTGCTTCATGCTCAACAACCAAAAGAGGCATCGAAATATCATAAATTAAGTTCAATGTAAGCCTATGTACAATCATAAAGTAAAATTTTAATTAGTCCCATTATTCTAAATATCACAGAGACCCCGTTGACTGATTCACAACCAAATTATGGTAAGGAAGATTAAGAAAAAGTAAATCAATCATCTTTCTAACAAGAACTCAACTATTAATATCAGCCCAATCAATACTAACTCAAGAAAATCACAATAATTGGTAAACAATGGAAAAAAAGAAGAAGAAAGAACTTGCCATAGTAACCTGTTTCTAGTATGTACTAATAACCTAACTACTACAACATAGTATAGCCATGAAAACACTTGCACAAGGCCACTCTCCATGCGTCTTAGCATTTGGAACTGTCATCATGTATATGAATGGGATTTAACAATAATATGCCAAATTAGTTATCCATGCATCATAATTTAACTAACGATTGAAGCAAAACAAGAGGAAAAAAAATAAAACTAATTAATAATCTACTTTTGACTTTTTCCCCACCTTTCTAATTTTTGCAGATACATATCCCCCTTTCAAGGGAATTCTTGGAGTCATTTGCCCCAGCTTAAAGTTTCCTAACCCCATTATTAACTTATTATCAAGGTAAGAATTTATAGTAGTTAAAATATTTCACTCCAAAATATATTAAAAGGCTTTATTAAGTAGGGAAATAAATTTTGGAGGGATCACTTTGCCATGATTGTTAAGCAATTAGCTTTTGTATAGGAAAAATGACCAGTATTTTTATGAATTTGTTTGCTGAGTAGCTCAGTTTTTGTGCTATATATAAATAAGATGTGAATCATTCTTTCTTTTTCATTTCAGATATTCAAGAAGGGGAATTTTGCTTATCTGTAGAGATTAAGGTGCTGTTGATATCCTCCTTTTCCCAATCCCCCAGCATCCCCTTTTCTGTTTCTTTTCAATTTCTAAGGCAATAACATTGTAGTATAGCTTACATGACTCTTTCTTATGTTCCCTTTTTCTTTATGTCATTTCCAAAACAAGGCCCCCTTCCTGCTCCTCCACGCCAAACCTTTCATGGTATTATCATTTTTCTATATTTTTTTGCTAATTTCTTGATGTAGTTTATAGTTGAGTTGCACGGATATTGACTATGTAAAATTTGGGATAGTAGGGAATTATACTTATTAAAGATTATGGTGCAGATTATGTATATATATAAATCAAATTTCAGGTTAGTATTTTTGTTATTTGTGTTTGTTTTTTAGTATTTTTGGGGTTTACAAGTTTTAGACCGAGTAAACATTTGGGTTGTTACCGTCTAATATTATGTTTTTCTATTCTTTAAAAACTACAGTTCTCTTGTTGTCAATATATATATGCTCCCTCATTTTTATTTTATGATCTTTTTAGAAAGAGATGCTTTACGAAGTCACCTATTATTCAAAATTGTGTCCTTGTCGATGCTTTTAAAAGCTTCAATAATGAAATGTCATAGCTCTGAGTTTGAAGCAAGGGCTATGAGTGGTTTTTTTTTTTTACTGAATACCGAAATTTTTTAAATTACTAAAGACTACTTCATTTCATATGTTCCTACTTCATATAAGTAAGGATGCTCTTGATCGAGATTCTGATTCATGAATCCTAATGTCTTTGAGGCTTCAGGGAAGTTGGTATTTTGGTTTTAAAAATAACATTGAAGGAATTAGAGACTTGTAGCTATTAGAGATTTGCATAAACTAGAAACTGAAGCCAAATCATATATACAGATTTTTTTTATTTGAGTTCTTCAATGGATTTTCTTGTTTAATATATATATATATATATATATATATATATATATATATTGCAGGCCTTTGACACTAAAACCTACTTTCAATAAGAGATTGAGGAATGAGTGGGCTATTTATGTGGGAAGCTTTCTTTGATCTTATGTTTGCTTATTCGGGGAATGCTTATTTGTTGCTTACGTTTACACACTTAGTTATGCTTATGTTTTGAGTTATGGTACTTTTATGTTACTTTAGTGCTTTTACTTTTTAGACTTTAATCTTTTGAAATATCTAAGTGCCTTAGTTTTTCATGTTATGCACTTTTGAATTGTAATAGATATTGAATTATACGTACATATTTGATAGTTCTTGACTAATTGTTAAAATTGAATAGGTTAAACATGACCACAATATTACATTAGAACTGTTGTAAACAAATTAAAAAGACCACATTTTTATATTATATATGAATAAAATTCAAACATACCATAGTTTTTAAATTTTTTAATTTTTTTCCCAAAAAAAATAAAAAACAATAGTTTAAGGACATAAAATACACCACATAGGCTTATTTTTGTGGTCTATCAGAATTATAGACCACATTTTTAAATTTTAGACCACTGTCAAAATTGTGGTCTTTTCAGAGGTAAGAACGACTTTTAGATGCGTTTTAACCATGATCAACGGTCAAGATTGACTTTTGGATGTATTTTGACCATGTTCAATAGTAAAGATCAAATTTTAGATGTGTTTTGACCACGATCAACAGTCACGATCGAATTTTGGATGTGTTTTGACCATGATCAATGGTAAAGAGAGAATATTGGGTGCGTTTTGACCACGATCAACAGTCACGATCGACTTTTGGATGCATTTTGACCAAAATTAATAGTCAAGATCAACTTTTGGATTTTGACCACGAGCAACAGTCACAATCGACTTTTGGATGTGTTTTGACCAACATCAACAGTCAATATCAACTTTTGGATGCGTTTTGACCATGATCAACGGTCAAGATCGACTTT
>WUAT03015039.1:0-14424 GCA_010015005.3 Ulmus americana
ATAGCATTGACATTCAATTTCTTAAAATTATTATTTAAAATAGCAACTTGTGCAGCCAAATTATTAAAAGAATCGATGTCATGTATGTCGGTTGTCCTCCTTTGTGAGGATCTATCAGTGGGCTTCATGTAGTTGTTACTTGCAATAACCTCAATTAGTTCATAACCCTCTTCTGGTGTCTTGTTGACTAGAGCACCTCCACTGGCGGCTTCTACTATGGTTTGAGTATTTGGGTGCAAACCGTTATAAAAAGTTTGCACTTGCATCCACATCAGCAAACCATGGTGTGGGCACTTCCTCATCCTTGAATTTCTCCAAAGCTTCATAGAGAGACTCTTGATCTTGCTGCGAAATAATGTTATTCCTCATCTTAGCTGATTTGGCTAGTGGAAAATACTTTGTAAGAAACACACGAACCAGCTCATCCCATGTAGTTATTGTCCCCAAAGGTAATGCAATCAACCAAGCCTTTGCCTTGTTTTGAAGAGAGAACGGAAACAACTGAAGTCTCATGGCATCATCAGACACCCCATTATGCTTGAAGGTATCGAAAATCTCCAAGAAATTTGCGATGTGAAGATTAGGATCGTCATTTGCCAATCCTCCAAATTGAACTAAAGATTGGATCATTTGAATGATTGCCAGCTTAATCTCAAAAGTATTAGCTTGAATGGTCGGCCTTCGAATGCTTGAGATTACCACATTGGGAATAGAATAATCTTTAAGTGCACGGTTAAGCACTTGGTTTTCACTATTATTTTCTTCCCTCATCACTGATTCTTCTTCAAGAACCAATTGTCTTCATTCTTGATTTAGTCTCCTAAGTGTCCTGTCGATATCAAAGTTGATTGGTACTAGTTCCAAACTCCTTGTACGTCTAATACACAAAGAATTCCTATGAAAACAAAACAACAAAATAAGAACTAAAAATCAAAATCAAAATCAAAATAGCAAATAAATAACTAGTAATAATATTAGTAAAACAAATAGTCCCCAATAACGGTGCCAAAAACTTGATGCGAATTCTAGTAAGTGCACTAATCATTTCAAAAAATATAGATTTATAAGTAAGAGTGTCGAATCAACAAGGACTAATGTTACTAAATACTAAAATTGATTATCCCTAATACTATTTGATCAAACGAAATTTAGAGTTGTAAAGAAAATTAAAATTGACAATCGAAGGAAATACAAATTGAATTCTTATGATGATAAAAATCTAGGGCTTAAGATTTCACTTCAAACACTCATATGTAATTGATTATTTAACTTAATCTTTATTATACTTTATTTGGAGATTTAATTTCCTAAGCCAACTAATATTTTCTCTTGAAATATTTTAGATTAATTTTTAAATTACTAACCCATCATATCTCTATGTGAATTTAAGTCTAAAGGATTTATTAAGATCTATAGAATTATTATAGATTTAACTATTAATATCTTATAACATGTTAACGTATCTCTACTATTCATTCATTCTAAAGTATGCTACTCTATTGATCTAATTTAGATTCTAACTCTCGTTATCAACCTAAATCATGGAATCATTCAATACTCAGGCTTTTAAGAATTGAAAGCATTAAGAAAAGAGTAGATACACAAATAAATCAATGTATAACAGAAAATTAATTTAAATAAATTAAAAGTATAATCATGTTTGAGTTACATCTCAGCCTTAGAAGAAGGAAATAAGTTCATAATTGAATGAAGAATAATCATCCTAATTACAATCATAAAATCAAGGAAAGAAGAAACCCGAAAGTATAAGAGAATGCAAGTCACTGCTGAAAGTCTTCTTTTCTAAGTAATCCTCTTGCTCTTCAATCTCTATGACTATCCAAAGGTATTTGTATTCTCCTTAATAATCCCTAATTGGGTCTATTTGTAGCCTTAATATGTTTAGGAACCAATAAGGAGTGGAATTAACAGATTTAATCAAATTCGAATTTGAATTGGATAAGATACGAAATTTTAAAATAGTAAAATTGCGCTGGCTCCATAGAGTGGGCTTTTTGACACTATGGTGCTCTGAATCCATTTTCAAATGTCATAAAAGTTGTAGATCTTTCTCTTAGCTTTCTAGGGACACCAAGAACGGATAATTTGGGCTTTGTATGAGAAAGTTATGGCCAAAATACTGAGACATGCTCAAAAGTTAATCCGACTTTCTTGATTTAAGTTACTTATCTACGTCTTTCATTCCAATTGTGTTATTTTCTTCCAAAACATCTCATTTTTTTCCCTTTTGGATATTTAAGATCTAGAATGATAAAAATAATGAATATTAACATAAAACACTTTAAAACTAATAACATATCAAGGTAAAACATATATAATAAGTCGTATTAAATCGATTTATCAGTCAGTTGTTCCTTTACCTAAAGGAAAACATTCCATTGGCTGCAAGTGGATTTTTAAGGTCAAATATAAATCTGGTGGTTTTATAGAAAGGCATAAAGCCAGGTTGGTTGCTAAGAGCTTTACTCGGCAAGAAGGCCTTGATTTTATTGAAACTTTATCTCATGTTGACAAGTTAGTTGCTGTCAAAGTCCTATTAGCTCTTGCTGCTAGTCAAAGTTGGCATTTGGTTCAACTTGATGTGACCAATGCCTTCCTTAATGAGGATTTATTTGAAGAAGTTTACATGGATCTTCCACTTGGTTATGATAGCAACAGGGAGAATCCCAAACAAAAGGAGAAGATGGTGTATAGACTTCATAAACCCATTTATGGCCTCAAGCAAGCTTTGAGGCAATGTTATTCCAAATTCTCTCAAGTCCTTATTCACTTTGGTTTTACTCAATCCAAATATGAGATTATTCCTTGTTTACTAAAGGATCGGGGAACTCTTTTGTGGCTTTATTGGTGTATGTTGATGATATTGTAATCACTGGTCCTAATTCTAAGGTCATTGATTCTTTAAAGCATTTTCTTCATAGTTAGTTTAACTCAAGGATTTGGGTTGTCTGAAGTATTTCCTTGGCTTGGGAAATTGCTAAGTTTGCCAAAGAAATTGTTCTATCTCAGAGACACTATACATTGCAACTACTTGAAGACATAGGTTACCTTGCTTGTAAACCTACCAATATTCCTATGGATCCTAAAGTTCAATTGAGTGTTGTTGATGGTGATATTCCTCTGATATATCCCAATATAGGCATTTGATTGGTCGTCTACTTTATCTCACTCTTTCTCGGCCTAATATTACTTTTGTTGTCCATAAACTGAGTCAATTTTTGGCTCAACCTCACCTACCTCGTTTTAAAGCTACACATCATCTGCTCAGATATCTTAAAACTAATCCTGGTCAAGGCTTATTTTTCTCATCATCTTCCTCTTTTCAGTTGAGGGCCTTTTTCTGATGCTGCTTCTCCTTTTCTTAAATTGAAGGCCTTCTCAAATGCTGACTGGGCTTCTTGTCCAGATACCAAGAAGTCTGTCACTAGTTTTTGTATATTCATTAGTGATTCTTTGGTGTTTTGGAAAGCTAAGTAGTAAGTTACAATTTCCAGATCTTCTGCTGAGGCAGAATATAAAGCTTTAGCCTCTACAACCAGTGAATTGGCTTGGATACGCCAGTTATTAAAAGATTTTCAAGTGGATGTTTCCTCTCCAGCTCTTCTTTTTTGTGACAATCAGGTTGATGTTCATATTGCAAATAATCCAATTTTTCACGAGAAGACTAAACATATAGAGATCGATTGCCATTTTGTTCGTGACAAAGTTACAAAAGGGTTTATCAAGCTTATGTCGATTCGATCTCAACATCAACTTGCTCATATGTTTACCAAGCATTTGCCTTCTTCTTTATTGTTTCCACTCTTATCCAAGATGGTTGTAAAGGACATTCACAGTCCATCTTGAGGGGGAGTTTTGGGCTTTGTAAATATTAGAATTAGTTACCTGTATCTTAGCTGTTATTAGTCCAGTTCTAGCTTAGTTGGCATTTCTCCTTTGTAACCATTTCTGTTAGAGTTATTGTTATTTATAGCTTATTGTTTTCCTTTGTACGGTCACTTCAAATCAATATAAAAACATATATTTTCCTATCTTTCTTCCTTCTGTTTAGCGTGGTAGAACATGTCAAATATATTAAACTAATAATGTTGACTAACAAGTAGTGCGGACCAGGTAGGGTCAACACGTGAACATGACAGGTTGAATTATGATTAAGATTTCTTAGTTCGAAACATAAATGAGTCGGATTAGGGTTAGCCAACTAAACCCGTCAACCTATCATGACTTGACCCACGACGAATTGCCACCTTAAACCCCATTAGTGAGGTAGAGAAAAAAAAATCTCACACTGCTAGCATATAAAAATATATAAATTATTATGTAATCAAATGAAATATCATGTATACAGTATTTATGTATGATAAAAACTTTAAAATTATTTTTTATGCTTTACCAAATTACAAAATATTAATATTATATTTTTCTCCTAAGATAATAAATACAAATATAAATTGGGATATTAAAAGAAAATAAAGGATGTAGAAAAGAAAAAGAAAATTAAGAGAAAGAAGAAAAGTGTTCGTGAATCGTGAATTGTGAATTGTGATGTGTGAAAAAATCACTCTTTTGAACCTGTGGTTCTTAATGACGTTGAGTTGCATGTGGACTTTTTGTCAATAAATGTCGGTATATGTCTAACCTAATGCAATCCCACGGTTAGTAAATTCGAGGAATACCCACCCACAAAAATAAAATAATAATTTCTTTGATTTTCTTAATGGAATACTGACTATTTCTTTAATGTATTTATTTTTCAACCTTATGATTTTAGTAAATGCTTATTCAATTCTTTTATTTTTCTTCCCGACTTCCCAAAAACAATATTGTAATTCAACAATAATTGTCAAGCACAAATTCATGAGTAATTTAGCAATAAATACTACTTTTATTCGTCTTTGAAGGTACAAAATAGTTAAATTCAAGTATTCAACTATATTTTTCATGGCGAAAAGTTGATAATCTTTCATACATATTTAATGGAAGTAAAATATACATAGTTGATTGTATGGTAGGAATGAAAAGTTATTCTTTTATCTATAATTTTTTAATTACATTATATTATTTTAATGATTTTTGATATGGTATTCTCTAATATCTCGAGAATCTCTTTATAAAATTTTGTTGGAATCCGAATTTTATTTAAGAAATATAATCAATTTTGTATTGATTATAATATAATTTTTATCAAAATTTACGATTAATACATAGAATTATATATCTTATAAACAAAAATTAGAATCACAAGAAAAAAAAAATTAAATAAAAGAGAGATTTTTAAGATATTAAACAACAGTATATTCAAAACTAATCAAAGATATATAATGTAGTTGAACAGATATTGATAAAATGCTTATTAATGTGAATAAATTTCGATTGCTACCGTATCTATATATAAATGTTAAAGCAAAATAAGTTATTATTTCAACAATAATCCTCTCTAGTGATCTTTGATATAGTAGGAGGTAACTACGTATAAAGAAAAATGGAATCAATTGATGGACAATTTGACAAGTATACGAGTCTTGCCATCCAAATTAGATCTTTAAAAGTAATAGATAAATAAATAAAAGTTAAAATAAATTTTATTTTATTTTGGTTAAATTAAGAAAAATTAAGGTCATTGCTAATCACTATGTGCTAACTTGATTCATTTTTCTAGTTTGTGTCCCATTAGGATCATCCGAATTTATTTAATTATTAATTTCAATGTCCCGTGAAATTAGTTGAAGTATATATAAGTAGGTCTAGACACTTTTGGTTTTGAGTTCTCTTAGTGTTAAGGAGGTTACTCGGTTATTAACTTCAAAGTCTCATGAGATTAATCAAATTGTACGCAAATTGGCCCGAATACCTTTGATTTTAGGTTCTTTTAGTGCTATTGGAGATTACTCGATTATTAACTTAGGGTCTCGTGAGATTAGTCTTAGTCGAAGTCCGCACAAGTTGGCCCGAACACCCTTGAATATCCCAACAAAAAAAATGATTCCTTTGTGGTAAATTTAATCTTTTAAAAGAGATGTGGGAAGAAAAATAAAAGTAATAGATTTTTTTTTTTTACATTTTGCAATTCCAATTCAGTAACTCAATTATTGAGTCTCCCAAAAACAAGTGGTTTGTCCAACACATATAATGCAAAAAAGGTGGGACCCATTCCAATCAATAAGCCATTAAATGCACAAATCATCAGATCAAACACCCCGAATCATTTATTTTTTTAAAAAAGGAATTAACCAAAGAACATGATAATCACGGAGGAGGGCAGTTTGGTCAATTCAGAAAACGTAAACTATTGGTAAAAGCAAGCATGAGAAAAGGGTATTTTGGGAAAAGGACAAGAAGGGTTGAAGAGGTGGAGTAGCAGGAAGGTAAAGGCCGGAAAGAATAGGCACCGTGTGTTTTTGGACAAGGGTGAACGTTACGTAATTGACAACTACAGGATTAATCCCTTTTCTTTTAACACGAATTTTTTTTTTTTACAACACAACAACAACAACCATCCATCATTTTCAATTTTTTATAGCACATTAGGTCCCTAAAGTATTCATTTTACAGCATTTTATTCCATGATTTTTATTTTTTTATTTTTGGCGATTACAAATGTCAAACACCATTTGACTTTGCTCGTTGTCCCAACATAGCTCCTTCATTTTAAAACACGTCTAATAAACATTGGATTTACACTTATATACGTAGTAATCAGTTGATTATGAATAACGAGACAAATTTTAGTGGCGAAAGCTTAAAATTCACTTTACACAAGCGTGAAAACTCTAAAATCTTATTGAAATTAAATTTTAATCTCGAGTAATTGGGAAAAATGTAGATATTTTCAAATGAAATGAAATCGATCCATAAATTTTTCTAAAAATCTCTTCAGTTTACTAATAACTAATTTCATTCAAATTTTTTTTACGCGAGAGGTACTTGAAGCCGTTGTAATATAAGTTATCTCCATTTCTAACCGAAGAACAACATAAAAACATTAACGTTGTTGTTATTTTATGTGTTTAATCAACACGTTTAAAAAAGATGAGCTATATTGGGGCAATGAACAAAGTTATAGCAGGGAACTACATGAATGCCCCTAAAATGAGGCATTAAAACATTTATACCCCTGTTTTAAATCCATTATGAATGTGTAACTTTTTTTTACCTATTTTACCCCTCTACAAAATTACAATTACAAATTACAAAAAAATTGAGATAGGTAATCTGAACATAAAAGGGTAAAAAAGTATTTTACACAAAAAAAAGTACAAATGAAATGATTTTAAAATAGATGTGTGCAAATGAAATGGATTAGGAAAAAAGGGATATAGGATGTAATTTCCTCAAGTTTCTTAGAGGGTGTCTCACATTCTTAATTTTTTTTTTTTACTCAAATATATAATAGTTAATTTGCAGCATTTTAGTTATTGAACTAATTTTTTTTTTACTCAAATAATTCCTGAAGTCTATATGATCCAAAGGGAAATTATAAATTTTGTTTGGTAAAAATTATTGAAAATTGTATCTGAAAAAATTATATTGAGATTGTCATTGTACAACCTTAATTACTAAAGGTGTTTGGAAATTTATTTCTAGTGAAATATTTTATATCAAAACATAATTTTTTAAAAATATATATATTTATAAAATATTTAAAATAATGGACACATAATCCATAATTTTCTGTTACAATTGTGAGAAGCAAATAAAAAATAACTAGCGTAAGAAGCACAATAATACAATACAAGTTATAGGAACTAATATAATAGATGTGATACTAATTCTCATAGTGTGGGAGATGCGTACGATTTAATAATTTTTATGTTATACTAGACATTTATAATTTTTTGAGCTTTAGTACATTAACTTAGAATCTAAATGTATCATATAAACTACTTTTTGATACATCAAGCATGGAATAATAAGCAATCCATGAAAATAAAATAAAATAAGATATTAATATTTTTATATCTTGTATTTAGAATTTAATTAAAAACAATATTACTCATTTAATAATCAATTCATATCCTGAGGTTAAAATATATATATATATATTAATTAATACCCTAATACGGTAAAACTCTAATTTTAACTATAAAAATGTGTAAAATACTTTTTATTTATGTAATTCTTTAGCAGATTAATTCAAACTAAAATATAAGATATTTTTTTGAAAAAACAATATTATTAGCCAGAATTAGTATTTCATCAGTTCTAGAGTTTGAATTGATTAAAAAAAAATTGTTAATTTTTTTGGAAAAAAAATATCAATTTTTGTTATAATTATAAATTCATTATATATTTCCTAATTAAACTCTAAATTCAATTAATCTTAAAAAAAAAAAAAAAAACACTCTAAATTCAATTTATAACAATACAAAAATCCCAAAATAGAAAAGGTGGGCAGTCCTCTCACTCCGCATGATAGCATTCATTATCTCTCTTGTGTTTGTTTCTTACTTTTATCTAGGTCTACATATAATATATTTATTTCTTGAAATTTGGTTTATGTTTATTACTTGTATTAGAAAGCATTAGATATATAATACACACACTTTGGGGTTTTGTATTTGATTGCTTGGCTGGCAGAACAATATTTTATCTGTAGCTTGGATAAGATAGATGCCCTCTTTGGCTCTGTACAGCAATTCCCTGATAAAACCTACCTAGCTGGAAGAGATACCATCTCCCACTATGCCCACCATTTTTTTATAATTATTTTTTGTATTTACAGCCTATTTTATACCTTCTCCATAATATATATATATATATATAATGTAAAAACTCTCTCTGTAAAGTCTAAGCTCAGTCACATTTTTTTTTAAAGAAAGGATGGAATCATCTGCTGCAGGCTGTCATTGTGTAATAACAAGGTAATCAATCACATGCCAATCTCATAAGAGATTATTATTTGGTAGTTGTGGAAATTTCAACATGTATAGCTGTAATAAATAAAAAGTTGACCACTTATATATATATATATACATCTATACGTACATATGTATATACATTAATGAAGATATGTGGAGTAGAGTATCAGAAGAAGCCACCAGAAACCAATATAACAGTGGCACCATATATATATATATATTCAAATGTTAAGTTTTTTTTTTTTTAATTTAATTTCTTTTGTTCCTTTCTTATTTTACAAGTGGCATGGCACCTGAGATTTGAAAATATAATATAAAGAACAATCATGTGGTCATCTTGTGTCAGCAAAAGATAGCTTTGGGATCCAATCTCTGTAATTTTAAATTTGTTTGAGAATAGTTTATGTACATTAGGTCATTCTAATTAATTAATTTGAAGGCACTTAATGTTTCACTCCAAATGTCCTTACTAAAATCCATTTCTGTAGTAAGTTAATCATGTTTTTTTTTTTTTTTACCTACATCAAACTAATTACTTTTTTTTACAACAAATCTTACTTGCCCTTTCTTAAATATATTACTTAAGAGCAATGAATCTATAGTACAATAAGATCTCTCATTAGTAATACTCTATATATGAATAATCTCCATATAGTCATAAAATATTATGATCCCAACTTGGGCTAGTTATAGCTAAGAATAAATTTTACATTGTAATAAATTATAATTTTTCTAAGTACTGTCTTAAAGAACTTACCTTCACATAGTAATAATTATCAATATATTGCAAAAAATGTATGCTATATTACGTTAAAGATTTAAGATGAAATACAGGGTGCATCCGTTTCGCGATTGGATGAGTATTTTGGTAATTTAAATTGGGTTGTGATTAAATTACTGTAGAAGAGGGAAAAAGTTGAAGAAAAAGTAAGAAATAGTGGGCTCGAAAGGAAAAGCTGAAGAAAAATGAAGAAATGGTGGGCCCTAGAGGGAAAAAGTTGAAGAAAAAGGAAAAAAATGGTGGACTCCAGAGGTACTGTAGCAATCACGAAAACAACAGTATATGAATAATAATAGCATTTAAATTTTCAAACAGGATATCAACACAATCACGAAAAGAACTAAGCCATAATATTTATCTTAAATTGTTTGAGACAATAATTTATTCTTTGGGGTTGCTCCATTAATTAATTATTAATACAGTGCATATTTGAATTACTTCTGTATGATTTGCACTAAGGATAATTAAGTCAAAATAATAATTTTTTGTAACTACATCTCTATTAAGTTATGGCTTTCTCACAATAATAAAATAAGTTTGATTCCAACATTATGATATAGAGATGTTTTACTGTAGTTAGAAGAACATTATTTGCTTAATAAACTATTTGAGTAAAACTACATGTTTTTTCATGAATGGCGTTTTATTATGAACGCATATTTTATTTATTTTTAAAAAAATAAAAAAATAAAAATTTGGTCATTTGCATATTTGTTTTATAGAAAAAAAAAATACAACTACATTTTAACCAAAAGAATAATAATGGGCATATTTTTTATTTCGTGATTTAAACAGTATTTTGGTAATTTGAACATAATTAGTATTTAAATTATAGTTCAAACAAGATTACAGCAGATATATTATAGCTGAAATAATGTTATTTTCGTGATTTGAATCATGATTCAAGCATAATTACTATAAAAGCAGGATTACTGAATTGAAATAGTATTCTTTTCGTGAACTGATATTCTTTATGATTTGAATCATGAGATTCAAACATGATTACTTTAATAAACAAGAAAAAGAATGACATGTGAATATGTGAATAATAATAGTATTCAAATTACCAGACAATATCACTGTTCAAATCACCAAAAGAATGAAGTGAATATATATATTTTGAAATCAAGAGAATAATAATATAAAGTATATAAAATACGACTTTTTATAAATATAATAATGGGATATTTATAGCGTGGTACCCTAGGGTTTACGTTAATTCTAAAAAATACCTCTATTTTCTAATAATCACATAGGGATACCTTAAGGTTTCTATTTATAACAATTTAGTACATTGAACCAAGTACAATGTCTAAAATACCCTTCAAAAAAATTATTTTTTAATAAAAAAAAAATAAGGGTAGTTCTATCATTTTTAAAAAATATTTTAATTAAAGCGACGGTGTTTTATTGGATTAGAGTACCAACTTGTTGCAAATACAAACTTTAAGATATCTTTATGTGATTATTAGAAAATAAAAATACTTTTTAGAATTAACGCTAACTACAAGCTACCACAATGTAAATATTCCTATAATAATTTTACTATACAAGTAAAATAGTATTAATTCAGTCCAGTAGAAAAAGAAAAGTATTTCAGACTCAAATCATGAAAACGGTTTTAGCACATATAAAAAAAAAGAAGAAGGAATTATACTATACAATAGATAACACATTATAAATGTTATTTCTATACATGTATTAATTCATTCTTGTTTATTTATGCAATAGAAGACAAAGGATAGTATAAAGAAGGTGGATGGTCAATTTAGGTGAGAAAATAGGGAAAGAAAAAGAGAACACATAGGCATATGGAAACATTAAATACATAAGAAAAAGAAAATGTGGAGGTGGAGAGGGGGTGAGTTGTAATTACAGAGAGGGCCATCTGGCTAAAAAAGGTTAACAATGTAGACAAAAGGTTTATTTCACATGTGGGTGGGCATGTGATGTGAATTGTACATTCACACTCTCTGTCTACCATGTGGTTTAACCCTTTCATTTATCTGTCACCAGCTAAGCAACCTCCCCACCAAGATGATTCTTTTTTTTTTTTTTTTCCTTCTGAAAAAAATATATTCTTAAAAAACCCCACTTAGGATAAGAGGAATAATATTTAAGATCCATTGTTTCAATTTTGACCTAACTATTTTGATAATTTTATCATTCTTAATTCATAAAAATTTACTTTTACAATACTACTATTTAAATTCTAAAACAAATCATACATTGCTTGTTTTTCTACTTTGTTTATAGTAATATATAATGATTGATTGTATAAGTGACCGCCGTTATCTTCATCTTCAATTTTTAGTTATATATATCTTCATACCTATACTATTATTGTAATCATTATTTACCTATTCTATGTATGAATATAATAAGTAACAACTTTGAGTCCCCGCTATATATTACATAAAGATTGACGGTGGAGTAAATGTAAAGCAAGTGAAACCCCATGTGCAAAGATTACGTACTTAATGATGTTTTTGTGGGTTTTATTTTTATTTTTTAATAGAATGATGTTCTTACGCTTTAGAGATGATAATTAGCAACTACTAAAGCTAAAAATTAAATAATTTGCAGTAAACACGAAAATCATTGGAACGTGAAGGCATGTGAATTCGTTTTTCGAATAAATTAACGTATCGATTTATTCTATTGAATTTTAAATACCAATTAAGACGATATGCTTTTGTTCCGGAAAAAACTCGCACTTCAGATGGAATTTAAAAAGAAAATTGTGGTAGCATAAGTTTGGTAAGTATGAGAATATACAATAATTTAGTGGTTAAAAAAGAAAGGAAGTAGCCATTAGGGAGACAATTACCAAAGGCTACCAAATTATGTTCATATATAAAAGGGATATTTACATTTTTGTATCTTATAGTTTGCATTAATTGTAAAAAAATCTATTTTTTTCAATAATCACATAAAAATACCTTATAATTTCTGTTTACAACAATTTTGTACTCAGATCAACAAAAGTCAACAGAATTATTCTAAAAAAATAATTCTAAAATACCCTTTAATAAACAAAATAAGGTCTGTTCTTTTTGTGATTTGAACAGTATTTTGGTAATTTGCACATGATTTTTAATTCAAACAGGGTATTTGAATAATATTCTAAAATTATATTTTTTTTCGTGATTTAAATCATTATTCAAATGGAGAAAGCAAGGAAAATAATCTGAGATGATGCTCTTTTTGTGATTTGAATTATGATTCTGAACTAGTTTTCTTTTTAAGATCTAAATCATGATTCAAACAGTGAAAATAGGGAAAAAGAACGACATGTAACCTAAATTAGTATTCAAATAACCAAAATATGATAAACCAAAATAAACGAAACCATAACTATAAATTATAAAAACCTAGAAATAATTAAAAATTAACTCTTCATTTCCCATCACTATCTCAAATTTCTCTCTCTCTAACTAAAATTAAAAATAAGTAAATAAATCATTAGAAGGGTGTTTTGGACATCCCAAATTGCTTGGGTATCAAATTATTATAAACAAAAACCATAAAGCTTTCATATATAATCATTAAAAAATGAAGGTTATTTTTACAATTAATACAAACCACATGGTACGAAATGTAAATATCCCAGC
Organism: Ulmus americana; assembly: GCA_010015005.3. NCBI lineage: Eukaryota > Viridiplantae > Streptophyta > Magnoliopsida > Rosales > Ulmaceae > Ulmus > Ulmus americana. The sequence continues at coordinate 13,275 of WUAT03015039.1, forward strand.
ATAAAATTATAACATATAGGGTGATAGAATATGGGCCCCAGAGGTGGGCCCAAAGAAAGCACCAAATAGAGCAATGGGAGAGTGGAGGCTCCCATGTGCCCACAAACAGCAACTCACAGTGGTAGTGAAAGGTAGAGAGAGTACTAACAAAACAACCATGTTCCTCTCACGTCCACTTCTTTAATTACTTTTTTCTTTTTTTTCTTTTTTATAAATAATTTTATTACTGATGTCCATTTCGGTGTTGATAGACACAAATGGATAACAGGATAAGCCTTTTAAAGTACATCATCTTCCAAAAAATCATATAAACTCCAAAATAAACATATCCAACTATATATTATTACTATGTGGAGACTAAAAAATAAAAATAAAAATAAAAGTTAACCAAATCTCAACTTTTTTTTTTTCACCGGCCGACAAATTGTTTGCATTCTATCTCTCAATATTTAAGTTAAAAAAAAAAAATAGCAAATTAGTATGAAACTCAAGTTATAAAGTAAAAATATCTCTCAATATTTACATTTTCATCAAGAAATAATAACCAAGTGTGTGTGTGTGTGTATGATAAAAGAAAGCAACGAATAGTTTAGAAGTACAAGGAGTGGTGGTGAAGAGTACAAGGGTTTTAAAAGGCAAATTTCAGCAGCAACAAAGCAAAGACAAGGCTTGAAAAGGGGTACGCTAAGGCTATCACTATCACCCCCAGCAGTCACTGTGAGACTTTGAAAGCTGCTTTATTATAATATTTACTGTTTTTTTAGGGTTTGGTGGGTCAATGATAAGAAATCACACTCTGACAAGTCTTGCACCTACACAAAATGTATATCACAATTTTCACCACCTTTTTTCTGGATATTTAAAACAAACCTCCAAATGCTTGAAAAATCAGAAACTTTTTTTTCTTTCTTTTCTCGTAAGCTCTATTTTTGTGCACCACTATTATTAGCATACCACGATGAATATAAGAGAAAGGTCCAAATATCCCACCAATCAAAATTTTCCCACTAAGACATTCTAATTCACTTCATTGATTTTTTTTTTTTTTTTAAGTTTAGAAATGCTCCAAACCAGTGACAGAGCCAAGAATCTTGACTTCGAGGCTTAAATTAGAAAAAAAAATTTGTGGGAGCCAATTTTTAATTTTTCA
>WUAT03015148.1:0-14423 GCA_010015005.3 Ulmus americana
TAATTTGCAAAGATAGTGTTTTGGTTTTTCAAATTAAACTTGTATTTTTACAAAGGATTTTATCATTTGGAAAAATTGTTTTAAAACATTTTTAAGTTTTGAAAAACCGATTCACCTTCCCTCTCGGTAGCCTTACGGACCAACAATAATTAATATTTATCAATACCAATTAACACTTCATTTTTTAAATCAAGTCATATCGCTTAGATCGCACTTTCGTCAGTTGCAATTTTTCATTGAAATTTAGTCTTCTTGCTAATTCTTTGTGATCTTTAACGTTTTGACGAAGATGGATTGCCTTATCCTTATTCTGCTACCTTGTCTTTCCTTCGTCATTTTGGCTTTCTTTTGGAGCCTTGTTTTTCTTTCTACGCCTTGTCTTTCTTTCACCAAAAGTAGAACGTTGCGCCATGGTCTTGTGATGTAAATGCTCTAACGAAGGTGGAATGTCATGTCACACCTTCGTCGAAGATAGGTCGCCATGCCATATCTTCGTTATAGCTAATCATCAATGCTCTAAGGAAGGTGGATTGCCATACCACACCTTCGCCGAAGATAGGTCTTCATGCCATATCTTCGTTATAGCCAATCTTCAATGCTCTAACGAAGGTGAACTGCCATGCCAAACCTTCGTCGAAGATAGGTCGCCATGCCATATCTTCATTATAGCCAATCGTCAATGCTCTAACGAAGGTGGACTGCCATGCCACACCTTCCCCGAAGATAGGTTGCCACGCCATATCTTCGTTATAGCCAATCGTCAATGCTCTAATGAAGGCGGACTGCCATGCCACACCTTTGTCGAAGATAGGTCGCTATGCCATATCTTCGTTACAACTTGTCAATGCTCTAACAAAGGTGGATTGCCATGCCACACCTTCACTGAAGATAGGTCGCCATGCCATATCTTCGTTATAGCTCGTCAATACTCTAACGAAGGTGGACTGCCATGCTACACCTTCGCTGAAGATAGGTTGCCATGCCATATCTTCCTTTCAAAGGAGGATCGTTTCGTCACTTCCTCGTCATAGATTATTTGGTTCTTCGCACTTTTGCAGTTCTCCATGCAATTTGATCTTAGTTCGTCTCAGTATCCTTCAGGGATGGACTAGCCATGTTGCTGTTCTTCGAGGATATATTATTTCATGATACTTGTACAAGTCAATCCATTTATATGAAATTTCATCATGCAAAAATTCAATTTTGTGAGAAAAAAGTCATTGTATTGATTCAAGTTAAGATTGCATGGGGTTGGGATTTCTAATTAGACAACCCACAGTTCCCCTTTTTTTCATTACAAGAAGTACTTTATCAAATACATAGCATTCCAGGTCTGAGGTACATCCTTTCTGTTCTGTACATTTGTCAGCCGATAAGTTCTTTTTCCAAGGACCTCCTTTACTTTAAAAGGCCCTTCCCATTGTTCTCCGAACTTCCCTTTCTGTACTAATTCAGGAATCCTTCACAACACCTATACTCCTTTCGCAAATCTCCTTATCTTGGTGTTTTGGTCATAAACGGCTCGAGCTTTTTGCTGGTACGCGGCCTATCTGATTTGAGCACATTCCCGGACCTCCTCAAGCATATCTAAATTTCTGGTCAATTGTCATTGATTCTCCTCTATGTTTTGTCACAACCATAGTGGTCAAAGTTGGTAGTCTAGCTTCGATAGGAAGAACTGCTTATGTCCCGAATACTAAGGCAAACGGGGATTCATCCGTCGCTCTTTTCTTCGTTGTCCTTTGGGCCCACAGTACCTTCGGCAACTCTTCTAACCAAGCCCATTTTTTTATCTTCTAGGTTCCTTCGCATATTGCTAAATATCACCTTATTCGTTGCTTTGGCCATTTTGTTTGCTTGTGGGTGATATACTGGAGAATAATTCACTCTAATCCCATACATCTCGCAAAAACCTTCTATCTTCAGATTACTGAACTGCGTTCTGTTATCCATTGTCAAAGAGTTGGGTAGACCGAATCGACAGATTATAAATTTCCAGACGAAGTTTATCACATCGTTCGTCGTAACGCTGGAGTATGATTCGACTTTGACCCAATTAGTGAAATAGTCTGTCACCAGGAGGACAAAACACTTTCTAGCTTTTGTGACATATCTAATCCCCACCGTGCGAACAGCCAGGGACTCACCACCTAATGACATGGCTCTGAATGTTGATGAATTAGGGGAGCACGCTTTTGACACTTTTCACATCTTTTTACAAACTTCATGGCATCTTGCATCATGTAGGGCCAGAAATAACCAACGATAATACCCTTATGATATAAATTCCTCCCTCCTGAATGATTTCTGCAAACTTCAGAATGAATGAATTTAGTACTTCGGTTGATTCGTCCTTTTTCAAACATCTCAATAGAGGCCCGAAGAATGATTTTCTATACAATACTTCCCTGACGATAGTATATCTTGCGGCCTTCAATCTTATCTTTCGAGCTTTTGCTTTATCTTTCAGAAGGATTGACTTTTGCCAGAAATCCATTATCCTCTTCATCCAATCATTCTCCTTGTTAGATCTTTCGCCCGTACTAACCATATTCACTTTATAGAGTCTTTTTGGTCCTTTGCCTTCGGTTATGTCTTCCATCATTACCAGCTTGGTCTTCTTTCAAAATTCTCCGGAAGCCACATCCTTCGCCAATGCATCGGCCAGGGAATTCAACTATCTTTTGATGGCTTTGACCTCTATAAACCTGAATTCGGTCATAAGAGATTTTGCAGTGTCGCGATAGGATCACATGCAAGAATCCTTCGCTTCGAATGATCTAATCAACTGTCCTGAAACCAATTCTGAATCCAAATTAATCTTTAAGTGTTGTACTCCCAATCGCAATGCTAGCTCTAGCCTATAAAGTAAAGCTTCATACTCCGCCTCGTTGTTCGTCATCTTCTTATCCAATCTAACCGATTCTTCTATTAACACTCCCAACGAATTCTCCAACACTATAACAATTCTTGCCCCATGCTTATTTGATGCTCCATCGGTGTTCATCACCCATGTCATCCTTTCCTCCGGCAATATCATGCTTTCCTTCTCTAGTGGCTCGAAGGATTGAATTTACTAGGAAGTCCGCCAAGACTTGTCCCTTCTTTGCGCTCCTCATGACGTATTTTATGTCGTATACTCCTAATTCGATCGCCCATTTAGTAAGTATTCCCGAAAGGTTAGACTTCAAAAGAATCTATCTGATCAAGCAATTAGTCATTACAATTATTATGTGGGATTCAAAATAGTATCACAGCTTTTTCTTCAGTGTATCTAGGGCCAACACCATTTTTTCCATCGTACTGTACCGAGTCTCAGCGTCAAGAAGCATCTTACTTGTATAGAATACTGGCTTCTGTCTCCCCCTTTCTTTTCTCACTAATATGCCACTGACCGCAACGTTCGACACTGCCGATACAAAAAGAGGTCTTCTTCTTCATTTGAGGCTGATAAAATCGAGGCAGTACTCAAGTATTTCTTTAATCCTCTCAGAGCTTCACTCTGTTCTTCTCCCCATTCCAGAGTCGACGATTGTTTAATGCAGCGGAAGAATGGCTTGCATCTGTCGGACATTGGTGATGAATCTACTCAAAACGGTGACTTTCCCAGCGAGGCTTTGGACATTTCTGACAATCTTTAGTTCCTCAATCTGAGACAGTGTTTTCACTTGTGTCGAGTTTGGTTCAATTCCGTGTTTGCTCACAATATGTCCCAAAAATTTCCCTGAAGATACTCTAAAGGTACATTTTAAGGGGTTCAACTTCATTCGAAAGTTTCTGAATATTTCGAAGACTTTGCTGGCATCTTGTATATGGTCTCAGCCTTTCCGACTCTTTATTACCATATCGTCAATATAAGCTTTGACTGTCACCCCCATCAGTCTGAGGAACATCTTACTAATCATTCGTTGGTATGTGGCTCCCACATTCTTTAATCCGAAGGGCATCACATTATAACAATAAATTCCTCTCTTGGTGACGAAGGTTGTATGAATTATGTATGCTTCGTTCATTCAGATATGGTTATACCCTGAATACGTGTCAAGGAAACTCATTCTTTAATAGTCTGATGTGGCATCAACGAGCTAATCTATCTTCAGGAGGGGAAAGCTGTCTTTCAGGCACACTTTATTAAGATTCGTAAAGTCGATATAGACCTTCTATTTTCCATTCTTTTTCTTCACCACTACCACATTTGATAGCCAATCAAGGCACTGACAAGGTTTTGATAGTGTCCATCTCTAGCAATCTGAATACTTCATCGCTCACTATCTCGTTTCGCTCTGGTATGAACCTTCTTTTCTTCTGCCTGACTAGAGGATATTTAGGGTCTATATTCAGTCTGTGTACGGCCATCACTGGATCTACTCCGGGTATGTCTCTATGGGACCATGCAAACACATCTTTATTCTCGTGAAGGAAAGTCATTAGCTTATTTTTCTCCTTTTTCGTCAAAAAAAGTACCTACCAGTACCTTCTTTTTAGGATCGTTCTTGTTTAAAGAGACTTCTTCTAGTTCTTCTATTTTCGTCTCGGGCTCATCTACTTCGTCCTCGACTTTCTTTAGGTAAGCTGGAAAATACTCTTCTGATTGCTATTGATCATTGCCTTCGAACGTCTCTTCCCCCATCTTCGCTTTTCCTTTTTCCATTCGATCCAGCATTTCCTTCGATAACCTCATTATCCTTCCTTCAACATCCATATTAAAGCATCAGTGACTCTTCATCAGGTCTCCTCTTATGTCAATCGTGTATGTTCTATTAGGGGATTGGAATCTCAGTACTTGGTGTTGGGTTGACACTACTCCTTTGATTGAATGGATCCATTCCCGACCTATTAAAACATTCATGGTGGACTAGGTATCAACTACATAGAACTTCACCGTTAGGACTCGATCAGCTACATAGACAGGCATGTCGATGGTGCCGACAAGATTGACCTTCGTACCGTCGAAGGTGCAAATGTGGGTGCTCACAGGTTGGATTAGTTCTTCTATTGCTCCCATCCTTCGCAGAGCGTTCCAAAAGATCACGTCCAAACTGCTCCCTTCGTCGACCAGGACCCACGATACTATCGCGTCCCCAATTCTCAGTTTGATGATCAATGTATCGGCGTGTGGAAATTCAACTGTGGCCAAATCCTCATCAGTAAAGACTATTAGTGCCGAAACTCTGGGCTTGATATTTCTCTCTTCTAAGATCCCGAAGATGTACCGCCCAAGGGCATTTGTTCTCAAATTCCTCTCTTCTCTCCTGGCGGCAAATCTGTTATACTTTTTTTTTTAAATCTTTTTCTTCATCGTCTCTCTTTATAAAAGTCCTTATTTTGAGGTTTTGGGGAGATCTTCTAGTTTTTGGATCCTTCGCGGCTCCTTCACCCGTCGTCTTGATGACCATTCTCTCAGTTTCTTGAGGTTAGTCTATCGACCCCAGCGGGACTTTCTTCTTCAAGTACTTTAGCAACATTCATTTTCTCATCATCGTTATTAGCAGCGCATATAAATTCTTGCATGTGGCTAGAGTGTGTCCGTAATCGTTATGGAACATGCAGAATTTAGTCTTATCCTTCATGTGGTCCCGGACTATGGTTCGATTGGGTTGTTTGAGGACATTTTCATTCTTTAACTCTGCGAAGATCTTCACTTGTGGCATTGTAAAAATACAGTCGAACTCTTCCTCGTCCGTTTGTATCTCTTTGCCGCACCTCCTGAATAATCTGAGTTCTTCCTTTTCTCTCTCGCAGTGTCTCTCGGGGGCCTACCCACTCTACCATCACCTTCCGTCTTTCGGTAGTGATCCTTCGATTCTTTTGGTCGGGAATTATTTTGCCAGATGGCTATCGCTGCATTCTTCACAATCTATCTCCTGCTTTCCTCTACACGAAGGATCCCTTCGGCTCTAGCTCTCAACTCGCCTAAGTCGTATGGTGGGGATTCCAAAAACTTCTCGTGCATATGTGAGCCCTTTATCAAGCCTCTGACAAAAAGGTTGGCGGCTTGCTTGAGTTAAGATCAAAGATTTGGCTCATGAGGTCCATGAATCTTGTTAGATAATCTCTTGTAGTCTCGTCATAGCATTGGTCCATGTAGAGATTTGCCATTGACCTTTGCTGCGGACGGTAATTGTGGTATTGTTCCAGGAACTTTCTGCCAAAGCATGTGAAATTTGTGATGGAGCCTTTTGGCAGCTGACAGAACCAAGACAGAGCTTTCCCCGACAGAGTGGTGGCGAATAGCTTGCAGTTTAAGGCTTCAGTGACCCTTTCCATTGATATTCTCTACTTGTAATGGAAGAGGTGGGCCATCGGATCTCCTACGCCTTCGTACTTGTCTAACGCAGGCAGGTTGAAGTCTTTGGGTCTTTCTTCTTTTTCTATCTCTGGAGTGAAAGGTATTTTTACGATACCCTCCATTGCATCTGTGGCTCTGTTCTTCGGATAGTATCCTTGAACTCCCCTGACTCGCTTTGCCACTTCCGCGATTAGCCTTTCGTCTAAATCTTTGGCGACAAACTTCTCCGTCATCTTCAGTTTTGTTTTTGGTCTTTCACTCTCAAGTCTCGTGTTTTTTCCCTTGAAAAGGCTCTGTCTTCCTCGTTCTCGTGTAGGAGCTTGCTGTGTTAGAAACTTCGTTATCTTTAGTTTTCTTTGGTTCTTTGGTTTTCTGATAAGTTCCTCTGGTGCTTTGATCTTTGACTTCCAGGCTTTTCTGACGACTTTTCTCTCTTTCTTCAGATTTTTCGAGGCTTCTTTCTCTCTCTGAGTTGTCCTTCCTGCCATTTAACCGTGCTTTAATCTCGACATTCTCTTCTCTCAAGGCAAATCTTTTCTTCGAAAGTTTTCTGCATATCTAACATCAACTCCATTGTTGTGTTAGTTTTCCCTTCATAGCCTTGGATTACTCCTAGTATCCTATCCATCTTGGCCGCCAGATCTTTGGTTTGATCGGCATCATTGGCAACATGCTCTTGGACCTTCGAGGCCTGCGAATTCGCGGATCCTTTGTGTCTTACCATCGTCACTTCTCTTGTAGCAGAAAATTCAATCGCGAAAAAAGAATTGCAAAAGAAAAAGTTAGAATCAAATACTCGGTTTTTTTCAACACAAGGATTCAATCCTTGTGCTTTGTAGAACACAGCTTCTTGTATAGCTTCCCACAGACGGTGCCAATTGGATGTGGATAAAATCACACAAACAATAATGTCTTCTTCGATTGCAACTCTTTCGGATTGAATACTAGTATCTCACAAGAATTTAACAAACAAAGAGTGAAATAATGAAGAACACTCTAAAATGATCTCTCAAATTCTCCAATGAAAAATGTACGTAATGAAAATATTACTATGAAGTCTAATATTTATAACAAAAATCTACCGACTACAATCCTTCGGAAGCCTATCCTTCGCCAAGACCTTTCGCAGAGCATCCTTCGCAAACGTCCTCCGAGAACATCCCTCGCAAAGCTCTTTCGTTCGTCTCTACCAAACCGGACCTCCTTTTGGTCGCTTATAAGCTTATCTAGAAGATATGGGCTTCCGGCCCAAAATCTTATCATCTCTTCACAAAATTACTATAAAGTCTATGTCCCCGTCATCGGTCACATTTTACCCAACCAATGAAAAATACAGTTTCTTAGCTTTCCAACAAACTAACTTGTGGCAAAATCCGATAACTATAGAAGGGTCAAATATAGTCATTTGTTACCCCTGTTCGAAAATAAAAAAGGACCATAGGTGACACAAAAATCATAAGTCAATGGCCATAAGCAAAATTATCCCTAACAACAATTATATTTTTTTGAAAGAGTTGTTTTTGTAATTTATGAAACCATGAGATACCAATATGATATTTTCCTATATTATAATAATAATAACAACTGAAAGTTTGTCGGTTTTCATAACACTTTTAATTAAAAAAAAAAAAAAAAACTTTAATAGCTCAAATGCCCCCCTATTTTATATTTTGTCATTTATTTAAATTTTTTATTGTTAAACGTTTTAATATTATTATTTATTGATTTTCTGATCACAATTATCCATTATTATTGGTTCAATTTTCTTTCCCAAAAGACGTAACTATGGGGGTTTAATGAAGAAGAAAATATTAAGTACGATAGAAGATAAAAAGTGAGACAAATAATAAAAGATATTTGAGCCAATTAAAAAAAAAAAAATTTAAAATCATAGTTGGTAAATATTCGAAACAGTCATTTGTGATTTGTGCATCATGTATGACCATAATCCGTAGCGCTCTTTAACTTTAAATTACTTTTATAAGCAATTTCACATATTTTTTTTTTGCTCATAATTTAAATTTAATTTATAACAACAACAACAATAATAATAATAATAATAATAATAATAATAATAATAATAATAACAACGTATAGATTGAGGTGGAAGTTCCCAAAACCTCCACAACCAAACAAAAAAATTAAGAAATTACATCCTATACTCCCTTTTCCCTAACCCATTATATTTACACATTTATTTTAAAATTATTGTATTTGTACTTTTTATTTATTTATGTAAAAATACTTTTTTATCTCTCTTTGTTCAGTTCATTTATTCTGCAGAAAGATAAAATAAGTTAAAAAGTTATGAATTGTATGGTTCCCCCTAGAAAAATTGTGGAAAAACGTTTTTCCTAAGGAATACTAAAAGCCCAATAATTTGGGCTTTTTAAAATTCCTTGAAGCCCAAATAACTGATCCCATCTGATTGGTGATTGCAGAGTTCAAATGGCACAAAATCTCTCAGGCACTTTCCCTCCTGAACTAGCCAAACTCCCTTACCTTCAAGAAATGTAAGTTCCATTTATTATTATTATTATTATTTGAAAAATTCCTTTTATTGTCCATTTTTTTAAAAAATAAAAATTATGTCAACTGAATTACCTGTATGATGATTCTAACTGCTTTGTGTTTGGTTCAGTGACCTCTCCCGCAACTATATTAACGGTACCATTCCTCCAGAATGGGGATCCATGAAACTTGTCAATATGTACTCTCTCCCTCTTTTTCTGTGATTATATTTTTTTTTCCAATTCAATGTTCTTGAGCTAATTCTTTACCAAATAAGTATTTAATTTATGGGTTTTGTTTGATTCATCTATAAATAAAACTATTGAGATTAAAGGAAACTAACAAATGGGTTTTGTTTCAGTTCTCTTCTTGGAAACAGGTTAACTGGTTCCATCCCCAAAGAGCTTGCCAATATCACCACTCTAAAAAGTTTGTGAGTTCTCATTACCCTTTTATTGGAAGCCACTAGCTTTGCATTCAGAGGTTCCAAAAATGGCTCCTGTCTGGAGTTCTCATTACCCATTTATGTGCAGGGTTCTGGAGTTTAATCACATGTCTGGAACTCTACCTCCACAGCTTGGGAATCTGCCAAACATAGAAAGATTGTGAGGCCCTTTTTTGGTTTTGTGGGTAAATATTTCCAATGTTTGTGTTAGTAGATCAATTAACTAACTTATCTTATGTCTGTGTGTTGTTCTTGTTTATTTAGGCATCTTACTTCGAATAATTTTTCGGGGGAATTGCCTGATACATTTGCTAAGCTGACAACATTGAAGGACTTGTAAGCTTTTGATGTTTCGACATATTTATAAGGTTTCCCTTCACCAAAATAATTATTATCAGTTGTGTTGATTAGTACTTAGTTTTACCCACTATAATGCAGTCGGATCGGAGACAATCAATTCTCGGGAAAGATACCAAATTTTATCCAAACTTGGATAAACCTTGAAAAACTGTGAGTGATAATTTCTTTTATGTTTTAACTGTTACTTAACTATGAGCTTCATGTTTATCTCTTGTTTAAATTATGATTGGCAACGACAGAGTCATCCAAGCTAGTGGCTTAAGTGGGCCAATACCTCCGGCCATTGCTTCATTGGAAAAGTTAACTGACTTGTAAGTATGGCTGTAATCATTTTCAATGGATAAGCATTTAAATTACTTTTAGTCATGTTTTAATTTTTTGATATGCAGGAGAATCAGTGACTTGAATGGAACCGAAGCAACCTTTCCTCCACTTAATAATATGAAAAAGATGAAGACACTGTAAGTTAAATTCTCCACTGCCAAAATTTCAATAAACTAGCTAATATTTTTTGGAACCCAATGACTCATTTTTTTGGCAGTATGCTGAGGAGTTGCAACATTATTGGAGAGATACCTGAATATCTCGGGAACATGACGAATTTGAAAACTATGTTAGTACATGCTGCTTTTCTTCTCTCGTTTTACTACATTAAGCATCACTCTAATAGTTTTGCATACTTTTGACAAAGTTTATGTAGATGTTGGAGGAAATTTGAACTAGATCTTTTTTTCTATTGGTAACTTAATTATCGAAGTAGATTAGTGAAAATGGGTTATGCATAGGTCTGATGACATATATATATATGTGAAAAGAAGAATGGAGAGAAGTTAATTTTCTTTCTACTATGGTTGATCATTTTAAAATAAAAATGATCTTTAAGGGTGAAATATGCCAAATTTGATTGAATGGGTGAAAATTGTTGACGGTAAAATATTAAATTTGGTCATTACTCCATTTGAAGAGGTTTCTTGTTTCCAGCTTGTCTTCTTAGTTCTGCAAATGAGACTATGGCAGCCATAGTCTCTCATGTCTCTCACTTCATTTACCTTATTTTTCTTTCTTTCTGTAATATACTTAATCTTATTGAATGTTTTGGCAAATAGTCCCCTCATTTTTCTCTTGACAAACATTGCGCCAACAACTCTTTAAATATCATTATTGATATTTGCATGCATACGTTCTTATTTGCACATATCTTGTTTGATAATGTTAAATTCGAATCCAGAAGTGATCATTTGCACTAGGCTCTTAGAAAATATAATTGCCATATCTATTATTCCATAATCATTTAGCTTTTGCATACATTTCTCACTAGTAGTTTGAAAATTTACTTCTGTGACTGTTAATTTAATTGCTTGTGGAATTTTCTTGCAGAGACCTCAGTTTTAACAAACTAAGTGGACCAATTCCAGGCAGCTTTGTCAGTCTAACCCATGTGGATTATATGTAAGCTATTATTTGGATTATAGATGTTCAGTTTTCACTCCAAAATGTGCACATTCATGTTAGCGTATAGGATTAAAGATTTCTAATTCTAGGGAGAAGAAACATTTTGTTGATCCTTACAAAACATAATTGCTAATTGTAGAAGTTGGTCCATAAAGGTTAATCCAATTAACCAGTTTCCATGTTTAATACTTTATGTCTGTTAATAATTCTATTTGAATGCGCTTCTAATCAGTAGCTATCTTCATTGTGAGCTTTGTAATACAGAAAATTGTGTATTTGTGCTGAAATTTTTACCATTGATCTTGTTTAGATTCTTAACTGGAAACTTGCTATCTGGGAAAGTGCCGGATTGGCTGCTCAAAGAAGGAGAAAACATGTAAGCATTTTTTCCAAAATGCCACCTATATAATCTATAGTTTCAGTAAGGAATTTTTTTTATATCACTCATTACTTGATAAAGCATTGACAACATGCTTTATCCAATCATATCCCTCTTCATTGCATTATATCCTTCAAACTAAGGAATTGTAATGTAGGTAACTCGGGATGTATTTTGTACAAGTTCCATCACACATATGTGAAAGTTGAGAACTGTACTTCGGAATTCTTGCCCTCTAAATGTTCCTACTCCAAAAAATTTCAAGGTTTCCGAGTTTTTCTCATAAAATTCTTTGTCATCATATACTTCAACCTTTCGTGGAAATATTTGCTCAATAGTGTTGAGAGTTTCATAGTTCAACTTGAAGGAGAGATGGTCTTTATACGATCCAGACATTTTTATCCTAAAGTTTTCTGGAGAATTTTAAGTTTAAAACATTTGTGAGCAGTTCAGGCATCTTTGGGTGATAATAGGCACTTATATGCCAATTCTGCTCATGGAATTGGGGCCTAGTAAATTAAATATCATCCCATTCTCGATACTTTCGAGGTTGGCTAGTAAATTAAATGTATTAACATATATTCCTAAGATAAGCTGAACTAGAATATGTATGTTTCTTTCTGTTTTATGTTTTATGTCAATAACTACATTTTGGTTATTGATGTGCTTCACCACTTGCTTGGGCAGTGATCTTTCATACAACAACTTTACATCTGGGGAATCAAGCTGTAAAGCACGGAATGTGTAAGAACATTTAATTCTAATGCTAAAGTATTTTTTAGATAGACAAGTATGGCTTCTCATTCTTGTTATTTTATACAGGAACTTGTTTGCAAGCTCTTCAAGGGACAATAGCTCGTAAGTTTCATATTCATCTTCTAAAGACACGCATTGCAAAACTATTGAATATTAATTTCATTCAGATATGAAAGTGATTATTTGAACAAGCATAGCATCTCATTTCATGTTATTTTCTTCAGGAACTTGGTTGCAACCTCTTCAAGGAACAATAGCTCGTAAGTTTCCTAGGGACCTTCTGGAAGGCATCTTAAAACTGTCGAATATTAATTTCATTTATCTTTCTTATGTAACAAGTCAATTATCAAGATATATTTTTGACTTTTGGACCACTATTATTGTATTTTGCAGGATAGCTGCATGTTTGAGAAGCTTCCGCTGCCCACAAAGTAAGTCAAAGTTCAAGTATTTTCACATTTTTGGCTTCTTACACTTTTCTTATGGGCATGAGCTGCAGCACTTTTCTTATGGGGTGTGAGGAAGGTAAAAATACTAGTATTTAAGGGGGTGTTTGACAATGTTCTCACAGAAAGTTAAGAAAGAAAATTAAGAGAGAAAGCGAAGAAATAAATGAGGAGAGGTAAAGCGGAGAGATGAAGGAGAGAGAAGTACTGTGGGTAAGGATTATATGCATTTTTTCTTATTACCACATTAAATGGTGAAAACTATAAAGGCTATGGCTTATAATAGATTGAAAAATCAAAACAAATGTATCTGCTTACGAGACAAGACAGAGTGCTTATACAACAAAAATCAAAACAAATGTATCTGAGTTACATTGACCACTAAAATAGACCACAATCTCTAGGAGTTGCTTCTGTTTATTAAACAAGGAACTTCTTTTAAATATATTTATTAGCGTATAGTTCTCAGCTAAAATGCTAAATATCTTTGAAGCATGAAATATTGAAGAGCTTTTTATGGTGCGCGTCTGTTATCCATTTTAATAAGTACTAATTCCTTGCTGCTTCTCTCCCAGCTTGGTACTCTGTCCATATAAATTGTGGTGGAAAGGAAGTAACTATTAATGGTACGACATATGAAGATGACACAGATGGAGCTGGACCTTCATCTTTCTTCCAAAGATCAAATTGGGCATTGAGCAACACCGGGTATTTCCCTGACGATGACGGTCCAGATAGCTTTACATTGGCAAATTCGTCAAGATTATCTATAACACATCCTGAGCTGTACATGAGTGCACGTGTTTCTCCCATTTCCCTAACTTATTATGCATTTTGTTTGGGAAATGGAAAGTACACAGTTAGACTTCATTTTGCTGAGATAATGTTTACAGATGATAAAACATATAGCAGCCTTGGAAGGCGTGTATTTGATGTCTACATTCAGGTATCTTTCTTATAAAACATAACTGAACCCATATTAAATTATTATTTAACGTTCACATATACCACTTAATTCTTCATAGATTTGCCAAAAAAAATATTTGAGTAATTAGTGGAATGTTATGGATTGATGTCGACACTGAAAAGTAGAACCTATTAGCAACGCATGAAATGTTCAGTAATGGGTTAATATATTGCAGGGAAAGCTAGTACTGGAGGATTTCAATGTTGCGGCTGAAGCTGGTGGTGTTGGAAGAGAAGTTACTAAAAATCTTCCTGCTGTTGTGAGTAGCAATACTTTGGAAATCCGGTTCTATTGGGCTGGAAAGGGAACAACTGGTATCCCTGATAGAGGAGTCTATGGTCCTCTTGTATCAGCTATTTCAGTTGATCCTGGTATGCTGTAAACTATTTTGAGCTTTTTGTTGTTTGTTTGTGTTGAAATTGTTCTAACTTGCAATATGATCTTGTATTAGTTTGGTATTTCAAAAGTGCTCACATGCTTGTACAATCCAATCAAAATATGAGAATGTAATTTACTCCCTTGGCTTGATATTTATGTATGTTCAAAACTCCTAAAGTTCTTATCTATTTTATTTTGTTTGTGTAGAAATAAATTTTTTTATCAATCATATGAAAATACAAATAAAAATAAAAATATTTTGGTCAAATCATTGTTTCTTACACATAATGTTATGTAGCTAGTCAAAGTAATGCATTTTACATCTATTCTAATCTTTAGGATTATATTCTTCTTTTTGCAAATTTCATACCCCCTTCCCCACCATCAGCAGAAAGTGGAAATAGCATATCTGTTGGCACAGTTGTTGGAATTGTGGTTGC
>WUAT03015366.1:0-21278 GCA_010015005.3 Ulmus americana
AATACAATGTAAAACCAAACATGGTATTGTATAAAAAAATATACAATGCAATATATTACAATACAATACATCACCTCATTTATAATACAATACAATATAGTACGATGTACCAAACATGGCCTAAACTGCTTAATATGGTAAAGGTTGATAAATGTAGGCGCAATAAACCTTTAGTTTATCCGTGTGTGGTCGCATGTGTCTATGATACCGAACAATTCAAATTTCTAAAAGTTTATTAGAATATATTTTTTTATTATTTTACCAAAATCAAAGGTACCAAAATGATATTTTTTAGAAAAAAAAATGAAAAGAAGAAAAAAAAAAAATAAATGTAACACTTTACTAAAATAAAGAAACAGCAAAATTAATATTATAAAAAAAAAAGGACATTTTTTATTTGGGTTGGGTTTGTTAGAAATTTGATTTCATAAATTAGTTTAAGTAGTTATTCCCAATCCCTTCCCTCCTTTTGTTGCGTCCTTGGTTGCCGCGTAATTATAAGCATATAATCGCTCGCTCTTTCTCTCTCTACCGTTTGAACTCCGAGCCTCATGCAATGCCCTCTCTCTCTCCTCCCCCTCCTTCTCTCTCCCAACCATCCTTCCCAAACAAAACCCAAACTGAGATTTCCCTTTTCTTCTTTTGGGTTTTTCTCCCTCCTCAAATCTCCATTTTCCTCTTCGCCAAGGTTTGAACAGAAAATCTCAACCATCACACAGGTACCCATTTCACTATTTCTTCTCCTCTATATGTTTATTGGAGTTTTTGATTATTGGTTTTTTTTTTTTCCCCTTAATTTTAATTTTCTATTGGGTTGGAAGATCAATGTTGGGTTGGTCTCGTTGTTCTCTGATTTTGTTAATTTCATTTGTTGATAATATGAAAATTGCGTTAGATTTTTCTTCTTAATTTGTTTTTGCAGCTCAGGGTGATGCGTTGTTGTGATTCTGATCCGCGTTGCTGCTGAGCTTTTGTGAAATTTGTGTTAATATTATTGCACAAAAAGGATTTGATAGAGGAGGGGAAAAGGGGCAAATTTTTTTTGTACATAATTTTTCTGGATTTGTAGGCCGGTATGTGGCTCATATTGTACATTTATAATTTTCTTTTTCAATAAGCTGGTATTTATTAGAATATATGCATTTGAGGCTACATATTTGAGGATTTTGGAATTGGGATTCTTGGCGAAAAGCCGAGAGGTGAGGGAACGATATATTGATAGTTGGAGAAGCATATGCACTCCAAGTGTTTGGCATTAGGTGTGAAAGGCCAGAGAATGTTCATAAATAGTTTATATGAGAAGGAAATTTTGAGATCATGACTAGAGGGACTCCTGGCACTACCGGGCGAAAGTTCCACAAAGATACTGCAAATGCTATATCAGGGGACAGAATTTCTGCACACGGAAATGCAAATAATATCTCTATACAGACGGGGGAGGAATTTTCACCCGAGTTTTTGCATGACCGAGCTGCACAAAGAAGATTACCACCAGTTGTTACTGATGGGAGACGGCTCTTGCCAAAGAGAGTGGGTTTTAATCTTAATGTGAAGCAACATGAAGCAGCAGCTTATGAGGATCATACAGGCGTTCGTGGGCTGAGGAGAATGGATTCTGAGCATGGTTCAGAAGTTTCAGACTTTGGCTCTAGCTCGGGATATGTGGCCGATGTGGATTACAAAGTTTATCCTAAGAATTTAAGCAGATATCACTGGGAATATGGGGCTACAGGGCAAGTGTCAGGTAAGTTTGCAGATGAAATGCATCGTGATTGTGTTAATGTGGGCCCAACTATGCCATGCTATTATGCAGCTGAATCCCCTCTGCCCTACCATTCTTATGTTCCAGGATTTTCAGAAGGTTCTTTTGCAGGAAAGGCCAAATTTCTCTGTAGCTTTGGGGGAAGAATATTACCTAGGCCAAGTGATGGGAAGCTCAGATATGTCGGTGGGGATACACGGATTTTGTCAATTAGGAAGAACATAATATGGGAGGAACTAGTGAAGAAAACTTCTGCTATTTATAACCATCCTCACACAATCAAATACCAACTTCCTGGAGAGGATCTTGATTCACTTATATCTGTTTGTTCGAATGAGGACCTTCATAATATGTTTGAGGAATATCAAGAGCTGGAAAGAAATGAGGGTTCTCAAAGATTGAGGATCTTTCTTGTATCATTAAATGATTCTGAGAGCCCAAATTCTTTTGAAGGAAGGTCTACTCAGCAAAGTGATGGTGATTATCAGTATGTTGTTGCTGTTAATGGCATGCTAGAAAAGAGTCCTCGGAAAAGCTCCAGTGGGCAGAGTTTGGCTAGCCAGTCTAGCCATTTGGGGAATAACTCGGATTATAGTCCCAGTTTCCCAAAGGACTCCCCTACTTCAGCATATGAGAATAAGGATTGTAGTCCAAGTACCTCAAATATGGTGGGACATTTAACAAGACCTGCTCCTCAATTTTCAAATTCAATTGTACCGAGCAAGTCTTCCAATCAACTGCCTTCCATATCTCTAGTTAGTGTTCAGCAAAGGGATCCTGAGAATTCTAATTTGCACTATTATTTGGATCAAGAACATGCTGATGATGATGACAGCATTCCTCCAGTTGTTGCAGGAAAACTTCCATGCCAAGATTCGTATTATGTTGGTGCAATGGGCTATTATCATGGACCTACACAGATGAATTACCATCAGCACAATAGATATTTAGTAGATTCTGACCATACCAAAAGACACCATGAAATGAGCTTTCACCACCGCAGCAGAAGTGGAGAATCGGCACCATCTGCTCTGAATCCTCAAAGTGGCATAAAATTTGGAAGACCTATGCACAAGGAAGGGCAATTCAATTGTGAAAGATCTATTTCTCATCCTGAAAACACACCTGGCAATGATAGAGAAGGTTCTCATCACAAAATGATACATGTGCTCTCTGACTCACAGTTGCAGGAACTGGAAGAAAGGTCCTCAGAAAGAGTCCTCCCCCTGCCAACATTTAAGATCAAGACAGACAAATCACCTCGAGTAACGATACCAAAAGAAGGGGCGATGCAACATGAAAA
The DNA here is from genome assembly GCA_010015005.3 of Ulmus americana. Lineage (NCBI taxonomy): Eukaryota > Viridiplantae > Streptophyta > Magnoliopsida > Rosales > Ulmaceae > Ulmus > Ulmus americana. The sequence continues at coordinate 3,066 of WUAT03015366.1, forward strand.
TATAATCGACAGGAGGCCCCAAGTGGAACAACATGATTTTCAGTCAGTCAAGACACAAGACAAGTACAAGGGAAAACAAGGTACGGAGGGGTTGAACTCCACAAATGAGAATAAAGATCACGATGATCACTACAAGATACACTTTGAAAAAAAATTCGAACTTTCGTCATTTGATGATGCTTTTGAACTTGATAACCTACCAAACATCAGTTACCTGCACAATGGTCACCTATCTTCACAAAATTTACAAATCCCTGAAGGAAAGGTTTCTACTTCACCAGTCACTTCATTAGAAAGTTCTGCAAATACTGGGAAACAAAACTTTCAGCCGAGTTCTAAGATGAATAGAATAAGTAGCCAACCATTTTTTTATGGGTCTCCTGGATTAGCACCTGTGTCATCTCAGGAATTTGATGGCATAGAATTTTTTGTCCCAAGTTCTGTAAGTAAATTCCTTCTTGCATGAAATTTTTTCACTATATCTTAAACTTGAATAATTATAACCTTTCCTTTCTGACATTTGTTTCAGGAGATGGATTTAACTTTCGATTCAGATAGAGAAGTATCTATCCCTGATGAGCATCTTCTGAATCATACTGACCATGAAATAAAGGTGAAGCATACTCGAGAGTTTCAAGAGAGGTCTAAATTGCAAGGTGCTGTCTCTACCCATGAAAATAAGATGAAGAAATTACCGGTTATTATTGAAGACGTAACTTATGCATCACCTCATGTACTCCCCACCTCCTCTAAAATGGTCTTGTATGTAGAAGATGAGATCAGTAGTGAATGTGCATCACTCAGAGAAATGGAGGTAGAGAGTGCCATTCTAGAGTCTGATGGCGAGGTAAACATGTCTTCTTTGGATTAAAATTTCTAAAGTTTTGATAGTATTAGATGGTTAATTTGAGCTCCTGTTATTCATAGGGCGAAGAAGGTGGTGACCGAGATATGGATGAATCTATGAGTGATGCTATCATAGCTGAGATCGAAGCAGGCATCTATGGATTGCAGGTTCAAAGCTACCATCTCCATGAATTTATCCATGATTTTGCAATCCTTTCTTTAACGTATAATTTTACTTTTATGTATTGTATGTATGGTGACTCTTTCTTTGTTTAAAGTGGTGTATGTTAGCTAGTAGTCACTGCTTTCTTTCCCTGCTGATGATAAATATAATTGGCTCTTAGATATCTGCTCGTAAGTACAGCTGTGGTTGCATCTCTGGAGACATTATAATTAAAAATCATGTAAAATTTTTGTTACGCATTTTATTCTTCACCGTGCATAATTAGATGTCTTGTTTGAATACAATATTGTCTAGACTTCTAAAGAAAATAATTCAAAATCATGTAAATAATAAAGAATAAAGCTTACAGCCAAAGAAAATATTCCTTCTTCATTAGTTCACATGCCTCATGAAGTGAAGGTACTAACATTTATGTATATCAGTGTAGAACACTCACCTTGGCATTAGAAGTGTCCTTTTCTTACGACCAAAAATACTAATTTGCATAAAAAAAGCTTTTCTACTTGTAGTTGATTAAAAGGCCTAATTAGTCTTCTAGTTCACTACTTGACTGACTTGCTGAACCTAGCTTTAACTATGAAAACAATTATTTGTTTCACTTTTTTAGTTCTGGTATTTACTTAACTTTCTGTGGTTGGTGCTTATGTTATCTCTTTGTATAAAAATAATTCTTAAAACTGATTTTCCTTTGAATTTTCCGAAGTCTTTCTTTTTCACGTTTCTAATCCCTTCTCTGACTATTTCTTTATTCATTTTGAAAGTGAAAAAATATAATATAAAAATGACTAAATCCTTTGGATGATATGCAGATCATAAGATATGCTGATCTTGAAGAGCTGCAAGAGTTAGGATCGGGAACCTTTGGAACTGTTTATCATGGGAAATGGAGAGGAACAGATGTTGCTATTAAAAGAATCAAAAAGAGTTGCTTTTCAGGCAGATCATCTGAACAAGAGCGGCTGGTGAGTTCCCAAAGTCACCATACTTGAATTTTTTTAATTTCCTATGATTTCTAGTTCGAATCAAGGTGTCATATCTTTATATTTTCTCATATTTTATAATGTGCCATCTAGAAAATCAAATAATGATTCAATTTTTATTTATTTAGATGTTATAGCTTCTCTATGACTTGGCATATATAAGATAACTTGAACTGAAAATGTGTCATTTGCAATATATTTGAAATCAAATTGAGAGGTTATCGAATTAAAAATGTAAACTCCCATCTTTTGTACAGATAAAAGATTTCTGGAGAGAAGCACAGATACTGTCAACTCTTCACCATCCAAATGTAGTGGCATTCTATGGGGTAGTTCCTGATGGGCCAGGGGGAACATTGGCAACTTTAACAGAGTTTATGGTAAATGGTTCACTGAGGCTTGTCCTACAGAAGAAGGATAGGTGAGTTGATCATGTTTTATCTTTTTGATGAATATTATGACCAGCTTGAATCAATTAACCAATTTTTCAGAACTCTTTGTGCAGAGTGCTTGATCGCCGAAAGAAGCTCATGATTGCAATGGATGCAGCATTTGGCATGGAATATCTGCATTTGAAAAATATAGTTCATTTTGATCTAAAGTGTGACAATCTGCTTGTCAATTTGAGGGATCCCGAAAGACCCATATGCAAGGTAGCATAAACATAGTTTTACTAGTTTATCTATAGTTGTTGAGTTGCTACCAAAAATTAGTTGTTACAAACATAGCTTACCATCACTAGTTAGAACAAATTAAATTATTCGCAAATAATCTGTAAATTCATCAGTCTTTGTTCTCTGCTTGGCAGGTTGGAGATTTTGGTTTGTCAAGGATCAAACGCAACACATTTGTATCTGGTGGTGTTCGAGGGACCCTTCCATGGATGGCGCCAGAATTATTAAATGGTAGCAGCAGCCGAGTCTCTGAGAAGGTTATGGCCTTAGGACACAATATATTTATTTTTGCTATGAAGTTTGAGAGAGCTAAAATCAGAACCTTACCTGACAAAATATTTTAACATGAATCTTCGGGTTTCTTTTGTTGACAGGTTGATGTGTTCTCATTCGGAATAGTAATGTGGGAGATCCTAACTGGGGAGGAACCGTACGCTGATATGCACTGCGGTGCTATTATAGGTAAGCTTTTCTATTGCATACCCTATACTTTTTGTTTCAACTAACTTTGTTGTTAAAATTTGTCAATATACCTCAATTTACTTGAGATTGTTGATACCCTTGAACTTATTATGGCATCATTGGAGCAATCTTAGTAGCAATTACATTTGGGAGCCTTGATGAATGAGAAATTGTCCTTTATAAACTCTTGACTACAACGTGTTTTAATGGCTCCGTTACAAATTTTGATGATCAAACTTTCTGTGAAGGTGGAATCGTAAATAACATGCTGAGGCCTGCTATTCCAAAACGTTGTGATTCCGAGTGGAAAAAGCTAATGGAAGAGTGCTGGTCTGCTGAACCTGCATTGCGGCCATCATTCACAGAGATAACAAATAGACTTCGGGACATGTCAATGACACTACAAAAGATTAAGCGACAAAATCGTTCGAGTAGATGAATACTAGAATTCTCATGTAAGTAAAACTCACACATGTACACTTAGCGTTGTTCCTACCCAAATTCATGTAGAGGTCTCATCTTTGCCAACTGAATGTGTCAATAAGTTCCATAGGGTTCCTTCTACATTTGTTGTATCAAAGCTGAGAATAATTCACACAAAGCCAATTCTCAATGGAGTTCATTGTTTCTTACACTACAATATAGATAACCTACCTATATATATACACACTATACACATACAGATGTTTGTATATACTTGAATTCTGTAAGCCTGCAACCTTTGTTTTGCTTGGCTTTCAAATCCAGATGTTAAATTTTCCTAATTTATGATCTTGAAGAATTAGTTCATTTTAAAGCTACTAGGAGAACTGTGTATTTTTCTATTAAGAAAGACATCATACTTTATTGTTGTCCAAAGATGAAACATGACATTATCTTGGAAGTAGCCAGCCTTCATAATCTCAAGTTTATTTGAAAAAAGAGAGCCTTGTAAACTGATATATATTCAGAATAGCTAGGGCAGGACAAACTTTGAGGCTATGTTTGGTTGGAGAGAAAATAAGGAAGGAAAGAGTAAATAACTAGGTGAGGAGAGTAGAGAGGGAGGATAATGGTAATGGTAATGGTAATGGTCTTCTTTTATGGTGTTTGGTAAAAAAATAATAACAAGGGATTATAATAACCTCTCTTATAAATTTGGGGTGGATTTGAAATCACTTTCATTTTTACTCCAAAAATCCCCTCCACTAAACATGTATCCCCTTTTCCCTCCTCATCCTTTTTTTTTTCCCCTTCCAATTCTCCTACTTGCCAAACAACATTTAAATTTCAGAAGCTGATTTTGAGTGTGATTTTACCAGTTAAAACCACAAAATATGACTTTTCAAAAAGAAAAAGCTTTGTCAATAACACTGAGAACCCAGCTGATCACTTTTGCCTAGCAACAGGGTTTTCAAGGGCAATTGAAAAACTTGACAAATTACAAACTACTGTTTGGTTACAAATATAAAATAGTTATTTTGGAACACGTAGTTTCTTTTTTTTATACAAAGTTGACAATACTATTAAAGATATGAGTAAAGATAGTGGGCTTTTCTGTGGATAGTTGGACAGAATTTTTACAATTTGAGCAGTGATTTTATTTTGTTAATTTAAACAGAATTTTTATTTTGATAATTTGAAAATAAAAAAAATAAAGAAATTATTTGAACATAAATTTTATTTTGTTTTATTTATTTTTTAATTTTTTAATTTTTTTTTTGTACTTTAATTATTTTTATATATTTTTAAATTACTAAAATATTTATTTGTTTTGGTAAGATTATCCCTATAGTTTTACTATATTTATTTTTAAATACGATCTCTTTCTACACCTTATAATATCATATCCTATCATATTCTCAAAAAAATTACAAAAAACTCATTTTTCTCCATATTCTAACAATTATCATATCATTTTCTCCTCAATATTCTCACTAGCTTTTATATCATCTAAGATGTTTAATCATTTCACACATTAATTCTCATCACCTTTTACATTATATTATTAATATCTCACCACATTTTACATCATCCAACATATTCAATCATTTTATACACTTATTCCCACCACTTTTTACATTATATTATTAATATCCAGACTACTTTTTACATAAATTATTTTTTAATCTTGTGAACTTCACTTGTTTTTACTAAAATTTTTACAATCCTGTTTAAAAAATTATTCTGCTCATAATCACTAAAATTCCTATTTAAAAAAAAAAAATTATGTAAGAATGTTAATAGAAATATAAAATTGAAATACAAATTTATTAAACTTTACAAACCAAGATAAAACGATTCAAAATAGCTAAAATATAAAAAATTACATAAATTAAAAAAAATGTAAGATATTAATAGAAATTTGACATTGAAATATGAACACAAATATATTAAACCTTACAAATCAAGATGAAACAATTTAAGAATAAATAAATTACTTCGTACTAATGACTACCCTAACTAGTGTTATCTTGTCAAATCTATTATTTTAAAATATTTAGAAATCCTTTCAAAAAAAATTTTTTATTTAATTTTAAAAAATTTCAAGAATTGGACGGATTTTAAAATATATTAAAAAAAATTTACAAAAAAAAAAAAAATAATCAAAGTGATTTGATGAAAACTGAGTTTTAAAAACAGAAAAATGGACAGAATTTGAACATAGTTTTTATTTAAATCACGAAAACAGAGTTGAAATAGTAATATACAAAACAAGGCCAGTAAGAGGACCAGATTCAGGATTAGTATTGTTAATGATAATTAAAAATTAATTATTCTCAAATTAATTGATAAAAATCAAATTAAAATCAAATCTTTTAATTTTTATTTGAATTTGAATTTCCCTCGCGAACTCATATTTTTCTCCTTATTTTTCTCTCCTCTCACATATAACTTCTTCTTCTGCTTTGTCTTTTGCATCTGTTTTGTCTTCTTCTTCTTCTTCTGTGATTCTGAGTTTTCAAACTCAAAATCATGTGCAATTGTGATATGTGAGGTGCAACACATTACATTTGAAAAACATTGGGGGTGCAATGGTGATACATCGCCTTAAAAATGGGAGGTGCGACGGTGACGTATGAAACTTAATATTAATTTATCATGTTTTATAAATTATTATTGCGCTTAAAATTTGAATTTCGAATTGATTCGATAATAGTTGTGAAGCACGATAATATTAATATGGCGCCAAAATTAATTTTTAATTAACTTATTAATTAAAAAAATAATTCTTTTGGAAATTTATTATTTAAAATATTCTATATACTCTATATGATTTCTGTTTGGCTCCACTAACAAAACGGGCCTTAAAGATATATTTGGCTGACTTGGTCTATCACTTATAGTTTCACTTGGGCACTTGTCTAGCGGTGAAGGAAGTCCCCCCTTTATGATTCCATTATGTTTGACTCCAAAGAAAGTGGAATCCAAAAAAAACAAAAAAGAAAAAAAAAAAGGGAACCCCAGAAATTGAAAGTGAAATTTAGTAATATGATAAGGAATGAGCTGGCAAATTATTGCACTAACCAATAATGTTAGTGGAAGAATTGCGAAACTTGATCATAGATGCTTATTACAATTAATAATTTGTTAACATCTTTGCGATTAACACATAAACACACAATACAGACATATTTATATATTCTAATATCTCTATTTGATAAACCTGTTTTTTCAAGATATTTATTTCATACTTAAAACCAATATTTACAAATAAATTTGATAAAAGATTTCAGAGGTGTTTTGTAAATAATCCAACCATTTTCTACAACATTTTTGAGAAACTAAAAAAAAAATTGTATATTTTTGTTATGCTACTAACAACGAAAGGAATGTAATTTATTTATTTATTTATTTTAACAATATCAAGCCTTAGCCCATCTTTTTTACTTTTAATTACAACCAAGGATTATATTTTTAGTGCAATTTAATTTACTTTTTTATTATTATTATTATTTTCTAATAAACTTTCAAGTAAGAATATAAAAGAAATTAGTTTGAGCTAAACAATGATCTCGAAACAATTATAGACATGGTACCAAATCAACAACCTACTAAAGTATATGCACCAAAATAATTATTATTGTCCATAAATTATACCAAATTAACCACTATAATAGTTTCATCCATTTTAAGTCGTTAAATAATGATGTGATTAACGATTAGAATAAACAAAAATTATTACTGTGACTAATTTAGTATAATTTATAGATAATAATTGTTGTTTTGATAAATTTTTTGTAGTAGAGAATTGATTTGGTACTAACTCCAAAAACAAATATTAGTGTGATTATCCTAAAATTATACCCACTTTCCCCTCTTACAACTTGTTTGGTGGCTAGGAAAGTTGAGATAAATCAATAATTACTTACGTATAAAGTTGACAACCGTTTAAAATGTTATGAGGTGAGACTCCTCATTTGTCCTATGATGTCTCAAACATGATGTATCCGTATACGAAAGTTACTAGTATAAGAAAAGAAAGAAAGAAAAAAGTCAAAGAAACTCATAATCACAAATTGCAGAAAATAAGTTTTCTATATATATATATATATATATATATATATATATATATAAGGAAATGCACCCGCAGAATGTACCAATATAGTTATTAGATATTATTCATGTTGGCCTTACATGAGTTCTACTACGAGACTTATATGAATGAATGAATCAAATTATTTTGATACTTCACATGCGTATGCAATTATCAAAAAAATTATATTAAATAAGAATATATTTTTATTTTTTTTTAATAAGGGAAGAAAATGATATTTCCATTAGACTATGTATGATAGAGTGGAAAATTGAGAGGAAAGAAATGGACAGAAGGATTTTGGGGAGAAAAAAAAAGGGTAGGTTGTTTCTTGTTTGATAAGAAGGAAAAATAGAAGGAAATAAAGGGATGGGATTCACCATTTTTTAATCCTACAAATTTTAGAGCGGAAATAGTTTTTTCACGGACCCTCATCCAAAGTATAAAAATATCATTTACTCCATGTAACTATAATAATAATTTTTGTTCAAAGAAATCAAATATATATATATATATATATATATATTTTAATCTTTTCTATTTTCCTCACTTTGGTTTTTATCTTTCCCTTCCCTTCCCTTCCCTTCCTTTCCCTTCCCTTCCTTTCACTATTCTTTCCATCCTACCAATTACCAAACATAACCTGAGAGTTGGACCCCCTTTAAAAAAAAAAAAAAAAAAACCCTAGAAATAAATGACGAATGCCACTTCTGTGTTTCAACTAGAAACCATTAGTGAAATTTACAATATTAAAAACTCAAAAATAGTTAGTGGCAATCTTCTCATAGGGTTGAAGTCAACACTCACAATTCAACTACTTTTTTATTTTATTTTTTACGATACTCCAAAACCACATGAAATATTTGAATTACTCTTACTTCTATGAACTGAATCGACTAATATGACATCAACTTATAAACTACAATTTATTATTATTATTGACTAAAATTTATATTGACTATGCCAACCATCAATCGTGAAAAGTTTATTTAATATTGTAACGATGTTCTTTATCTTCTTAAATGGGATAAACCTCCCCTTAAAACATTGTGGTATATGAGTCAAGGTTAATGATCAAAATGTAGAAGAAGGAAGGCTTGAAAAGTAAGCAAGATGTAAGGTATTACTGTAACCACGTGTCAGAATAATAATATAAAAATATTTATTTATGGTTAATAAATATTAAATATTTGATTAAATCAGTAATGATTTAAATTATTAAATAAAATAATTATTTATAGTTTAAAATTATATTTGTCAAGTTAGAAAAGTGGTTTATTATTTTTTAAATACAAAGTGGAAGTTTTCTATACACTATGTTACGATCTAAAATTGTAGAATATGTAATTAATAGAAACTATCCAATTAACCTTAAGAAATTGGTCATCTCTCTGCCTATAAAAGAGATAGAAACGTTTTGGTATCCATGAGATAAAATTATTCTATCGTACAGAGTAAGGTTAGAAGAAAGAAATACAGTTTCATAGTCTTAGAATTTACTTTGAATTTTGGGCTGTCTGAAGGAGAACATCATGACTCAAGGTACACTCTTTTCTTATTCTTAATATTTATATTTTTTGAAAATCATGTAGTTCAAAATTTGTTTTAAACTTTGAATATGATTTATTTATTTTGTATTTAAATAAATCATAATATATTTATATTTTTCAGCATGTGGTATTAGAGCCATAGTTTAGGAACACATGATTTTTCAATTAATATTATAAGATTTTTCCTATTATTTATGAAATTTAAAATTCAATTGAATTTTAATGAATCTTCTGCTACTACTATTATTTAAATGTACATATTTATATATGTGATAATAAAATATATATTAAAGATAATAATAATATTATTATTTTTTTAAGTAATAATATATAACAAAATTGTTATGTATAAATTAAGTTATTTTAATATATTTAACGCTTAAAATATTTTTTTTTATTTTAATCAAGTTTATTTTACACTTTGAAATTTATATTATAGATAATTTGTTAGTCACCAAGTGGCCAAATTTAAGGATTATAATTTCAAATTGTAAAATTATTTCAATTATCCATGAATTTTGACACTGGTAAATGACATAATATTGTAAATTAGTTCTTCGAAGTTCATTATTATAAAACATTTAAAAATCGCCCAAAGGTTGATTAGTTGTTTTTATAATTAATGGATAGGATTGTTGGTAATTGGTATGCTCTATTAGATGTATTTTCATATCCAAATATAGTAAGTATATCCAAGTAGTGCATATGTAGTTACCAAATTATTAGAAATATTATTAGTATCATTATGGTTATTGTTGTATGTTTTTGTATCACCCAAAGGATCATTGACATACATTTATAGTTTATTTAAACTATGTGTCTGAATCTATATTATGTGTTTAAATTTACAAACTCAAAGCGTTAATGTTTGAGAATTCTATAATTCTTACAATACTTGTTCCTGTTTCTCTTCATTCGCAAGCTTTGTCTTTTCTAGTATTTAATGGTCTTAATTTCTCTCATTGGGCTGAGCAAGTCCAATTTCACCTTGGCGTTTTGGATCTTGACTTGTCACTGGATGTTGAGAAACCTCCTTCTATTACAGATACTAGCAGTGATGAAGATAGGACCTATTATGATAGTTGGAAAAGATCAAATAGACTAAAACTAATGTTTATGCGACTACGTGTAGCAATCAACATCAAGACTACTCTTCCCAAAACTGATAATGCTAAGGAATTTATGAAATTTGTGGAAGAACGTTCCCAAATAGTTGATAAGTCTTTTGTTGGGACATTAATGGCTACTTCAACCACCATAAAGTTTGATGGTTCTCGTAGCATGCATGAGCATGTCATCGACATGACAAATATTACAACAAGACTTGAGTCATTGGGGATGAATGTGGATGAGAATTTCCTCGTACATTTTATCATAAACTCGCTACCTTCTAAGTATCGTTCATTTCAAATGAACTATAATACCATGAAAGAGAAATGGAATGTGAATGAACTTCATAATATGCTTGTTCAGGAGGAAACAAGGCTTAAGAATTAGGGAACTCATTCAATTCATCTCGTAACCAATCAAGGATCTGAAAAGAAAGCCAGAAAAAAAAAACATGGAAAGGGCAAGCAAGGACCACTGAAGGTGAATGAGTCATCCACCCAAGTCCAGAAGAAGGAACACAAAAATGACAAGTGTCGTTTTCTGTGGGAAACCTAGAGAATTTTAGGAAGATTGCCTAAAGCGTTAGGCATGGTTCAAAAAGAAAGGTAAGCCTAGTGTTTTCGTATGTTTTGAAATAAATTTAGCGGAAGTTCCTAATAATGCTTGGTGGCTTGATTCTGGCTATACTACTCATGTTTCAAATACAATGCATGGATTCCTTACGACCCGAACCACAAATCTAAATGAAAAATTCGTTTTTATAGGAAATTGAGTCAAAGCTCCAGTTAAAGCCATTGGAACTTATAATTTGATTTTAGATACTAGACATCATTTAGATTTGTTTCAAACTCTTTAAGTACCTTATGTTTCTCACAATTTAGTTTCTTTATCCAGACTTGCTTATGTTGGATATTCTTTTAAATTCGAAAATGGATGTTTCAATTTGTTTAAAGAAAATCTTTTCATTGGTTCTGGTATTCTTAATGATGGTTTTCAATAAGTCTTTTTCCAGTGTTACCATCTCTTGGCTTATGGTATGTCTGGGGTACTTTAAGTAACACTTTTTTGTCTTACAGTAATGTGTTATGGTAGATCATAGAGTAACACATTTATTGTCTTATAAAAAATCTACCATAAGCCTTTTTAGAGTGTTAGAACTACTTGGCTTATGGTATGTCCCCCCCTTTCAGTAACACTTTTTTCGTCTTACGATAATGTATTACGGTAGATCATACTGTAAGACAATTTTTGTCTTACCAAAGTATATAATAAGCCTTCTCCAGTGTTAATATTCATCAGTTACAGTTTCTCAAATACCTTTCGTAACACGTTTTTTGTCTTAAAATATATTATACTATAAGTTTTTTTATGTGTTATACTACCGTTTTTGTATAACTAATGTATACTTATAATTGGCATTTTTCATGTCACATTACAATTTATTATTGACAATATATAACCCTATTAAAACAAAACATTACTAATTAAAATAAATATAATATAAAAATAGATATTATTGAACCATAATATTAAAGCTTAGCCAAAATATCCAGTATCTTATAATTTAACATCTAATAAAGGTCTTCTTCTCACAATCCAAAATATAAATCCAAGATTAACAAAAAAATAGAAATCAAAGTCATAATTAACCAACAAGATGTCTAAAAGTCCCAAAACACTACCACTAATGCCCTCTTCATTCCACACCAATGTATCATATATCCCTCTACCATTCTGCAACAAAAACCCACGATAGTTCAAGTTACCAAAAATACATTAAAAAACAGAATAAATAGCCAATCTGCCAAGTCATATAACCAGACTCTATCAAACAGCCAAATCAATTCATCTACACATATATCTGTGATTACTAATTCCACCAGAACATTGTAATAAACCCAAATAGTAGGAAAAGTCAGATAATTCCTGCAATGTTATTTCAAGGATGTACCATACAAATGGCATAGTACAATACCTAATATAAGTATCAACTAACACTTTTACTTTCTCTTTCTAGAGAACATTAAATAAGTCATTCACCATCAGACTAGTTGTAGAAATTATTACTTTTTATTTTATTTTTTATTTCCTGCAAAGACAATTGTTTTAAATAAAAACAGTTTTCACCAAAGTCTCCACCAAATTATATAACCAATATAACAGTTTTCCTCTTCTAAAATAATTCAGTAGAGTAAGAGCACGCACCACGATTCTGCTTCAATTCATCGCTCATGAGGTAAACATCCTCAACTTGACCATATTGTGAAAAAATCTGTCAAAAGAGATAACATAGTTTATGACTTCCAATAACTAAATTATGTTTCATATCAAAACAAAGAAAGCATAAGTACTAATACGAGCAAGATATTAATCTTACTCAAACAACAGAGTAAATGATCTAGATGACTTGCTTGCTCAACTTCTTTTTCTAAAGCTTGCTTGTTCAACGAGCCCACAAACTATTTGTACTCTACCGCACCTAGCATAAAAGAGATTAAAATGAACACAATGGAAAGCAAACAAGTTTCCAGAAAACATTTCACAGAACATCAAAATTGAATAAAAAATACGTTCTGTTCTATATAGTCTACAAAACATAAAATAAGAAGGGGGGGAAAAAAAAAAAAGCAAGCCAACCAAACAGAAAATATGCCCTCATAAAGAACCCCAACTGATGATAAGAGTTCCATTGAAAAAATCCTAGAAAGTTATCAGAAAAGAATCCAGAGATCATATTAAAACATAAATACTAGAAAGCCATCAGAAAAGCAGAAAAAGAATCCGAAAATCTGTGGTTGAAAAAAATATCAGCATAATAATTTAAAAAGTGAGGTAGAAACAGAAAAGCAGCATGTCTTCTGAAGTCAACAATTTGAGAGGTTACTATCTTAATACTTTACATCAAGGACATTTGCCCCATAGTGCGCAACCAAAACCAAGTCAATAGTTTTTCAAGTGCTAAGATTAATTGAGATGCAGTGCTATTACAGAAATCAGGATATGTAAGTATGGAAACCCGATAGTCATATAACTGACAGAAATTAAACACATGCATAATCGATAATGAATTGATTCAATATTTTATTGTTAGTAAAGCCATTGTCCTCACATGGGTGATGCCGAAACAACTTCCTTCTAGGTATGTCCTTGTATAATCATAACTGCTGGCAAGTACATTTGTAACAGAACAGGTGGTACAAAAGAGATAAACAAGCCATTACGTAGTGCAAAAGTTATTCACTTTTACATTAAATACAATAAAATTTGATAAGACTGATTCTTTACATATAAAACAAAACATATAGACATGATGTGAGCTAATGATAAAGATGGTTACAAGCAAAGAAGAATATATAAAAACATTGGGTAACTAATGATAACAATAAGATGCTGGCAATGGAAAATTGAAACTAAAGATCTACACCAAAGAGTTAGTTATTCAATTTTTGTTGTAGTATAGTTTGGTAGCATGATAATTATTGACAAAATGAAGCTGATATAATTCCAGTAGAATAATAAATAACATACCAATTCTTGAACCAAAGTCCCAGCATATTTAAATACCTTATAAGCAAGCCTTCCTACTGGTTTGAAAAGAAAAAAAGAAAGAAATTTAAGAGAGAGACATGTAGGCACCACATATTGGTTTGAAAGTCTTGACCCACATGTGCAGCAAACTAGTATCCGTAGCAAGCCTTGACCACACATGACGTCTTTGAATAACATCAATCAGCTATTCATTTGAGTAATGACCTGTCCATGATTGCCCTTTGGATCAGCTTCTACTTCTTCAAAGTAGTCCTCACTGGCATTGTCAGCTAACATAAGAGCAACCAACCAGAAGAAGACTGAATCAAGGTATACAAAAGCACCACCACTGAGGAGTTGCTCTGTAATTGTAGGCCATAGCAGAAGTGTTGCAGCTAGTCATGCCATAAACCTATGCAATTCCACCACAACAAAAGAGTACACAACATTAAAGAGAGAAAGTACTTAATCTAATCATATTAAATTTGTACATGAATGTTATAAATCAAATGGGAACAAACATACTGCGACATTCATTGATGTAAATTGTAATAACCACATGTAGAGAAAAATATGTGCTCTAAAGTCTAAATAGAATTTGGCATCTGCAGAATATTATTCCAGGGGTTTTCCAAAACTAAATAAGCATAAAAAAATATAAAGAGATCATCTATATCATATTAAAATCGCCAAAATTTCCTTCATTTTCCATTTCACAAAAGGATGCAATATAAGCATTTTTTCCCCCTGTTATGTCTCTAAGTGTCCTATTTTGATGAAAATTATGAAAGCTAGCTATAGAAAATTGAAGGTTAATTATCAGAATTATATGCTTGAGTTATCCATAGGTAGATACCAAGTATAATTACGAGAAAGAGGAAATAATACTTACACTGCTATGTTGAGGAATACAACAAAACTAGTGCTCCGAAACAAAGCAGCTTGAGGGAGGGGCTTTTCTTTGTATGGATAGAACAATGACAAAAACCCAAAAACTGTAGAAATAAGAAGAAACGCAAAAGATATATTCCCCAAAGCAACTATTGGATCATAGGGATATTTGCAGATAACAACACCTTGCCTTGTAATTGGAGTTCTTGTTGCAGGCTGTTAAGAGAGGAAAAAAACAAGGAATAGTTAGACAGTAGAAAAGAATGTGAAAACATATTATATATGTGTGGAAATAAATTTGGACAAACTAATTTTTTTATAAAATACAATAATTCTACTTCTCCCTATCAAACTTTACAATGATTAAGAAAGAGTTGTAAAGAGGTACAAGACCTAATTCTAACACAGGCCTGTAGTAAAAGCCACCACCAAAGGCATCTGCTTTACGGTAACAGCCATCTTCCCAAGTGAAGGATAAGCCTTGTAACCAAAAGTGAAAACATTATCCTCTTACGCGGGGTGCAAAAAGAAGGAATTTTTTAATTACTTTACTTTTGGGTTCTTACAGATGACAGATCAACAAGCTCCAATTTAAAATAATAAAAATTGCCTGAATTACAAAATCAAACATACATGGAATGATGGAATCAACTTGAATTTAGCCCAAATCCAGCAGAAATTGAAGGGGAAAAAGAACATAGAAAATATTTTTTAAAAATGAAACTAACACTGAGCAGAAGAAAACTAATACATAAGGATCTGATATGGTGAAGAAGAAAGATCAAGAAATTCGAAAAAAAATGAACTTGGATAACAAGAAATCGAACGCCATAACAGACATAGGAGCTCACAAAATTAGAGACCTCACAAAATTTGGTTTTCAATGTCACTATTCCCTGACAGCAACCTAATGCTTTAAGAACTAAATACACTTGCCTTATAGCTAATCGGTTTTTTTTTTTTTTTGAATGCAGGTTTGTACTTTTTTTTTAACAATGTATATAAAATTGAATGGAAAAATCATGTCTTTGTACTAAAAGTGAATGGCCGTATTAAATAACTCCCTTTTTTTTTTTTTTTTTTCAAAATACTAAAACAGCTAAAGAAAGTATAATAAGTGTAATATGATAACTTACCCAATAAAAAATATTTTAAAAAATGTAAAACTGATTTCAGCATACAAAGTAACAAATATATATATATAAAAGTTTGTAAATCATGCATATTATGAGGGGACAAATAATGACAAGTTGGTTTAACAATAAAAAATATATATATACATAATAAATAACCAGTTGCAAAATTCGTAGGAACTTTACTCCTTTTTTTGATATTTGAAGTAGGGCCTTTACTTTAGGCCTTCTTTTTGAGCAAATCATTTAAAAAAATATATAAATAAATACATTTTTAAGTGATTAATTAATTAATTAAAAGGAAACTAAAGAGATGAAAAAAAAAAAGGCGGAAAAACAGCTAGCAATAGAATCCCACAGAGTAACCATCACAAAAACAAGATTAACAATATAAAAAAAAGGCGGAAAGACTTCCGAAGACACTTTCTTTTAAACCCTTTACGGTTTCTCGTTTTGTCAAATCTCATTCCTAAAACAAGATTAACAATATAAAATCAAATCACTTGGAACAGCAAACAGTAAGGAATTTAATCTAAAAAACAAAACAAAAAACCAGAAATTTAATGCAATTCTCGCTAAAATTATAGCAAATCAACGACTAACTCACTCAAAACATAATTTATATCCCTAGAAACACAATCTTCTACAATTGACTTCTAATTTCTCCAAGCTAAAACTATAATATTGATAACCTTTTAAATTTTCCTCAATTTCAAATTGGCAATAAAATGTTTACCTCCAGTTTTTGAGTCAATTGGAGATCCATTCAACTGCTTCCTCTTCAATTTGACTAGATGTGCAGGGTCACTAATATCATTCTCAACACGCTCCTCCAGAAACAACTAATGTAGTCTGCACTATTCGAGAATAATGAGTCACCAATCAACAATCTACACTTAAAAATGCATACTCACCAACCATGTGAATTATCAATTGTACTAATATGAAATAAGATGCCTCACTTTGCAGGCTCTAATTGCCACTCCACTGCAACTTTGTCAAATGGAAAAGATCCCAACTGGAACCAGGCTAACAAAAAAGTAAACCTTGAAAGAATTTAATAAACCATTGCTCACACGGAATTGGTTAGTACAAAAATATATAAACTTCAATAAAGATGCAAACCTGCATCCCAGGCATCTGGACCCAATCAATAGCAGTTCCTGTAGCCTTAGAAAGGAACTTTGCCAAGGTCCCCTCCGTAATTGATAGGAGTGTGCAAAGAACATAGTAAGAAAATTAGGCACAGGAAAGAAACCAAATTGCTAGTATTAGCAAAAACAGAGAACAATAGAGAGAAGAAGAAAAGAGAAAAAAAATATATGATTGTATTGATCTAAAGCAATGAATGGATCACTCATAGTACAATATATACAGATATATGAAACAAACTAATCCTATATGGATACGACTTGGATTTGGATACAGCTATCAAAAAAAACACATTAGCTGGACAAACTAATACACTAGATAACACAAGATTAGTCACTAAGTAACCAACTAACATCACTTAACAATTACACCAGATAACAGCTAGGGAAATGCAAGAGGAAAGTTCTTGAGAAAATACCCATCAGGATTATTAGCTTCCCTAAGAGAATGCTAGGGAGTGGTAACCACAGAGTCACAACTTGCATCAGTTGTTGCCGCTACCTACAAAATCAACAATTAAATGCTTAATAAAATAAGATGACACCACATAACAGAAGAAACCAAGAAAAAGCTTCTACATAGAGTCAAGAAGAACAAAAAAGAGACATGCAAATAGCCCTCTAGCAAAGGATCCTACCTATTAAACATCTCACGAAACCAAATAGATAACATCTATATATGATTAGCTCTATAAAGGAACAATAGATGAGAAACAAGAGGCTTACAAGGAGACCTTTACCAGGATTCATGATACTATAGAGGTCAACACAAACTCCACCCCACATACCAACTACTTGAACTCGAGTTATGGTGGCCTTAGTTAAGCTCAATATGTTGCTAGCATCACTTCACCGGTCAAGATATTCCTGATGAGATTAACCAAAATAAGAACTAATGCTTCAAAATCAAGTGACAAACCAACAACAAGAACAAAGTTACCTTTAGTTCAAGAATAGCTTTGGAATCCTCGACTTTTAAAATAATGCCACCCAACCCCTGCTCCAAGGCCTACATAAACTGTTGATTTGTGATTCCATTCACCTATTTGTTTTGATGATTTCTACAATTGATTAGAAAATATTTCACATTTTTACTCTGTGTGAAAATTATTTTTACGGTTTCAAAAGTTACTATTTACTGTTTTATATTTGATAAATATTCTTAATAAAAGTAACTTTTAGTTACCT
>WUAT03015367.1:0-14418 GCA_010015005.3 Ulmus americana
GGATGCTAAATTTATATTGAATAGTGTTTTATGTCATCTTGAGAAAATTAATCATAGTGTTGATTGAAGGAGGCTTGTTCTTTAGGAAGTGTGTACTACTAGAGAAAGGCAAACCCTTCTTGTTGAAGAAGGAGACCTAGGGTTTTTAGGCTGTAAGCTTTTTACCTGATAATAAGATGGAGTCTTATTGAAATATTGTGTCTCTCAAATTATCTCTCTCTCCCTCTCTAATGTTATATACTTGCTGCATCTTAATTCTATTTAATATATTTTAGTAATCTAGCACACATGATTTAAATAAATTAATTTACTTAAAAATTAAATGATATATTCGGCAGCCTATTATAGAATAGTTTTTGTTCAAACTTGCTTTTTGATTGCACATTAAAATATATGTGTATTTAATCTTGAATTTTCTATGAGCATTATTTAGAATTTTAATTTAATGAATATCTTTCCGCAACTAAAAATATTTAGTTTTATTCATTAAAGTTTCAAATTTAAATTAAATATACAAATATGTTTCTCTTGAGTTTTTTATTTTATATTTAATTTTGAAATCATTGAATATATTTTGAATTGACAAAATAAATAGTATTTAACCTATTCACCCCCTTCTAGGTTACTTTCACATTGGATAAAGAAGATGATAAAAGAGGAAGATCCAAGTCTCAAGAAGTGTTTTGAGGACGTTTTGATTAAAATAAACAAGGTCCAATGGCAAACAGTGTTGCAAGAAGTAGCTGTACACAGTCTCCAACAAAACCAGGTGGGTTAACCAAAAGCAGGTTTGGAGAGTTATGAATCTACGACACAAGAATTGAGGAAACAATAAGTTGAGCAATCATCGTCAGTAACCAGACGAAAACTCTTGTTCAAGAAGTTCTGGAAAATAGAGCCTACAGAGTTTGATGGTGCTATGGACCCGGACGAAGTAGACGAGTGGATACACACTATTCAGAACATCCTAGAGTTCATGGAACTAAAAGGTAAGGGAAAATTTTGGGTACATCATGTTTATTGAACAGAGATAACTGATATGGGTGGATGATGGTTAAAGGATGGATTGATGTATCTTCCTTGACTTGGGATGAATTCGTAACTGAATTTAACCAAAAATACTTCAATCTAGAATCTATGAGAGCTCAACAAACACATTTTTTAAATCTGAACCAAGGAGAGATGACTGTGATTGAAGTTATCAGAAAGTTTGAGAAACTCGAATGGTTGTGCCCTGTCATCAAGATTCGTGAGGAGGAAAGAATCTACTGATCGATGGAAGTATTCCAAATTGATATTGCAATTTCAGTTGAATGCAGCAAACAACCAACTATAGTAGCTAAATGCTAGGAAAGAGCATTTTAGGTAGAATCCAAGCTAAAATAATTAAAAGAAGAGGAAGCTACGGTGATCAATGGTAGGAGAATGAAGAAAGGGCTGGGAAGTACAATTAACCAAGAACCGCCAAACACGAAAAAGAGAAAGATTAAAGATAGTAGTAGTAAGAAGGAGACTGAGCATGCTAATCCGAAGAACAAGAAGTTCTGAACAGATAAAGTAAATTATGCTCACAAATTCTTTTGTTAGCTTTGTAGAAGAGATCATATAGGTTTATCCAGATTGAAATCAATCATTTTTCATAACTGTAATAAGGTAGGGCATTCCACCAGAAAAATGTCCTAAAAAGAACATTGAAGGAGATCTGAAAGAGCGAAAGAAGTCACTTAAACAGTCGCTAGCACTTGCTGAAACTGAAAGTACTGTAATTGCCTCAGGACGGACAAGAATTCCTAAGGAATCACAATTTTGCATAAGCAATTAAAGACTATTAACTGAGATTCAAGCGGAGGGAGACAGATTGACAAAGTCTTTTGAAGGAGTTGAAGTTTCCAGATACATCGGCTTAAAGTGTTCGCACTTTAGTAGTCACGAACCTAGAATTATAAATATAATGGTTTTTTGCTTTGAAGTAATCAATTAATGTAACTTTGCTTAATTGATGAATAAACCTACCATTACTAAACACTTACAGAGCCGATTAAAAAAATGGTATGAACAAGAGTTCTTTTACTTATATCCAGAATGCTATAACTCTGAAATTAAATGTATAAATTATACTAGTCAATAATGTTTTGCTCATCAACAAAGTTAGTCAATCCAATAAAATATGACTACAATGATGACTAAATGGGAGTTATATAGTTACCAAGTATGAAGTAGGAGTAATGTTTAAACTATCAAAGTACAAACCAATGTTATTCATCACGGATGTCAGGACGGCTAGGAAAAGGAATATACTAGAAAGATACATCTATACCCCCCAAAATGACGAACAATACTTCATACTTGTTGTCCAAAATGAAATCTTGACCAATTCATACATGAGAGATAGCCTAAGGCAGTCTCTAAATAGCTTGAACAATGAGATAAAAAGGAACCAAGTCTTGAAGTTGAATAATTACTTAGACAAATATTGAAGCAAACAAAATCAAACCAAGGTCTTGATGTTGTCCGTTTAGGGACCTTAGGCGTATTACCTCAAAGCTGACTTTTCGTACAGGAAATGGATATCCTAAATCCTACCCTAAGGACAGATGGATGTCCAGTCGTGTTTGAAGATCTGAGGAGTAGCCTATCAAGATTCACGTTGATTACTCCGTATTCATCTTCACTGATGATATACTGGTATACTGAAAGAATCAGAGAGAATACAATAGACAGTAACAAAGTCGCACTTTTTACAATAATGGAATGAGTTTGAAGTAAAATCCTCTACAGGTAAACTTGAACCAAGCAGTGTCAAACAAGTATCTGATA
This sequence comes from Ulmus americana, assembly GCA_010015005.3. Classification (NCBI taxonomy): domain Eukaryota; kingdom Viridiplantae; phylum Streptophyta; class Magnoliopsida; order Rosales; family Ulmaceae; genus Ulmus; species Ulmus americana. Next base: position 2,818 of record WUAT03015367.1, read on the forward strand.
GATACTAGGAAAGAAAGTTTTCAGGAAAACCATAAGAAGACCTAATACGAGCATTTAATGACTAATGTCAAATAGGGATTTCATGTGTTGTAAGAGAACCCTTTTGAACAAGTGGTTACTATTGAGAAAATGTTGGATGAAATCCGAATCTAGTAACCTTATTTGGAAAACATGATGTAGAGAAAATCATGAAGGAGCATTTAGTTAGAGCTCAAGATCAATTGAAGAAAGGAAAACACTACTTCACTAGAAGTCTATAGTCTAAAGCACTTACCTAGTACAAGTTTTTGGTAATGAAATAAAATACCTCAAGTGTAGAAACGGGTGTTATATTGGGTTTGTAGAAATACTCATAGCCCGGTTACATCGTTTGCAGTTTACAGAAAAAGCAGTTAAATTATTTAGGAAGCACAAGGCCACGATTTGGCACCCAGGTTAAGTACAGAAGTTATGAATGGTAATATCCTACTCAAGGTCTAGAATCGATAATTACATTTCTAATTAGTGGATCACTCATAATTAGCTCTGTAAAGACCATAGAAGTAGAATTTATCCAAATAGGCAAAAAGAAGTATCTATTTAGAACGAATAATAGTTAAGTTTGGTAAAGGTTTGATGAGAAAAATTATTCATCACCTGCTAACAACTAACTAAGTTGCCCAAATCCCAAAGGATAAATTTGCAAACTCTGATGTAAATACCATATTTGCTAAAATCTTTCAGGAGTAAAGGCCAAACTACGAGTAATGAAACTAGTTCAAACTAGTAAGACAAGTTAAAATCCTAAAGGAATGACAAGTTCCAAAGGGTAAACTCATTGTGAAAAGGCCTATAAAGCAATTGATGATACGCTATAGAGATATAGAAGCCAAAGATATCGAAGAATATTAATTTGTTTTTTCGATAGCTGAGAAGTTAGAAAGGTCTATAGTCAAAGAAACAAGAGAAAACAAGATTAATAGTTAGTCCTATCCATGTGTAGTAGGAAATTTTTGAGGAAATATGAGCAATAGTGGACGGATTGAATCTATTGCACATTCTCTAAATTCAGGAAAATTTCAACACAAAGGATTTATGGACTACACTATGCAAGTTAGACAATTTAATTGAAAAATTGCATAATCAGTCTAAACTAAAGAGAGAACTTTGCTTTATGCAAACAATTTTAAAAGCTTGTAATGCTGACAAATTTCTACATTAGCATAACCAGTAGCCCTAAGATGAGTGTTTAGACCTTAAAGACCACTCCAAGATTGAAGGCAAAATGGTCTTTTGTAACAAGAAGAGTACATAAGCAGAAATAAAATGTCTCTTACAGACTAAAATTAGTCCAATTAATCATTACCATATAACTAAGAGACGAACTCTACAAAGTACTATAATGTAAAACCATAAATTGTCATTAAATAATGCATAAAATAACACAATATAGGGGAATTGTGTCTAGATGCATGATAAGTACAAAGACAGTTGTATCATGGTTCCAGTGGAAGTTTGAAAGTGGAATACAGGTCTAGATTGCATGAACTACAGTAATAGTATAAGAAGAGAATACTAGAATGTAAGTTCAAACTCGATTGGTGTCAAAGTTAATACTTACCAAATAGCTGTTGTAAATAGAATCGTGGAAGTAATGTTCTCACCCCCTCAATTGAATCAAATTTTCGGGGAATTTTTTTTGTAAAGGGGGTAGATTGTGAAACCCCAAAAATCCACATCATTAGTCTCTTTAATTAAACAACTATTAAAGGGAATTAATTTTACAACAATGCTGTATCAGTGCTGATGTTTTGAATTCATAAAATAATTATGAATATTATTGTTATATTTAATGTCATACAAATTGACATATATGGATGCTAGGTGCTAATTGAATAAGAAATAATGTGTAAAAGCATTAATAGCAATTTAATAAGAAAATAAAAGAAATTGTATTATGGCTTATTTTAAGAGTATATGATTATATAAGCCTAAATTGTGTGTCTATATATTGAATAAGTTTAATAGACACTATTGTATTGAATTGAAACATAAATTATAGAATTAAAGGGGAGGATTGATTAAATTGTGTTGAATTAGATTAAATAATAATTACAAGAATTTTTGATTGATTAATTTAAGAAATTAAAAAGGTTTTGAGGAATTAAGGATGGAAAAATACAAGTAGAAGTTAGAACCAAAAAACAATATGGGACTATGTTGGGGTTCCGACCAGGCCAAGGGTTAGGCTAGGGGCCTGGGCCTCTCGGCCAGGACCACCTCGCACCAAGTGAAAAACACATGTAAGGAAGCCAAGGCCGCACAAGAGTCATGCAGCAGCTCCTACCAAGACCATGTTGCCCTTCTATCCAGAACAAGTCCCATACGGGGAACTTTGATGAGCCTAGGTAGACCACTCGGCTTGGCAACCTTGTGCGCTCGAATAGGTATCACTCACCCTGCATCATGCCGTGTGGATTGTGCATGTCCCATAATGGAACCATGTGTGGGAATCAAGTCCTTTGGGCTAACCTCTCACACATACAAGGGACACGGTGCACACATTAGCCCAACATCGCACCAGGTAAGGCACTGCACGTATATGTCTCCTAAGGAACTTATCGGCCAAACCAATTGCATTCCCAGTTCGGATGTGTCCCACACAGGTCCTTAAGCTAGCCATCTCAACTACCCCATGTATCCACTCGACCATCAAGCCACACATTGTGTTCGATCCGCTCGCCCAGCTTAGACAGTGTGTTTGGCAAGATGGAGTCCAGTTGCTTGACCCAGCCACACTTGACCTTGCACATGTCCAGCCAATGTAGGGCCCCACATGTAATGCCCAGCCCTTGCACAAGGCCTGCATCTGGCCTGCTCACCACTAGGCATGTGCTCACTCGAACACTCTACCTTAGTCACTTGATGAGTCTGGCCATATAGACCTATTCAGGCTCACCCTAAGCAGGCCTACCAAACATGCTTGCCAAATAGACTAAGCTGACGTGATCATCTACATAACCCTAAGCTAGTGTAGGCCGACTCACCTACCCAAGTTACCTTGCTCAGCCACAAGTTTATGACTAGCCGAATAGATCAACTGAACAAGCCTAGGCCACCCCAAGCTAGACTACTTGGCCAGTTGCCCTTCTCGGCCACAAGGTTCATGTTCTCCAGGATAGGATAAGGTGACCTTGGCACCTAAACAACCCAAGGCTCTCTTGATAAAGCTCTACCTGGATCCAAGTTGCCGAACCCACACCATGGAAACTAAGCTTTAAACTTTGGGATAATGGGATTGTATTAGTGGAAGTGAGACATGTGTCACAATGTGGCAATGACTTAGATAGGAGATTCAGGTGAAGGGAGTTGGAATAATAATAAAGTGTAAACCAGTTTTTACTGGAATTATAGCTAACAACCTTAAAAGATTAAAAAGGACTCTCAGGAGTTAGTTTCAGATTTGGGAAAGCTCAGAGGATAAGTGTAGGTGGAAAATAGCTGATATTTTGGAAGATAGTTTTTTGAAGAATAAGGAGATGAAATAGCAAGTTATGGTAGATTAGAGTAAGTTCCCTGAATAGTATAAATGTCTTTAGAAATTAGGATAAAACATGGCTTTACATAGCACCTATCGGAACAGTATCAATAGTCAAACATTCATAAGACAAACATGAGATGTATGCACATGTATTTTAAATATACATACTCTTTTCTTACGACCTTATTCTTTCTTAGACTCATTCTTAGATTCCATTATTCTATAACTCGAAGCTGATTTACATACCTGGCGCGCAACCACATGAGTGTTTCAAGGAAGCTACCTAGGTTCAACACAAGTCCTTGGCTCGAAGCATTTTAAAATTGGTTCCACAAAATAGCAATGTTCTTGCATCGTAAAATCATAAGGCAGAAGAATGCCTTGACATAGAGGATTGGTACGACACTAAATAGAATTTTCTTATCCCATTTTAACTTTCACTTTTAATCATCAAGTCTCCTTATTAGAAATCATTGTATATGCAACATATTTGCATTCTGGACTTGTTTGTAGATACTCTTTTTGAAAGTTATCTTACTTTGGATGCATGTATATTGATAATATCAAACATGCAATTATAACCTCATGCAGTGCATGTACTACATATTCATTAATATCACAATACAATAATATCACATAACTTAGTAGAACACCTAATTCATGAACACAACCAATTCACACAACAACACTGCAATTCACATATCAAATATCTTGCACAATCCATTTTTGAAATTACAGTTTTGTTCCATGTTGTAAGTGATGTCTATACGTACCTATTCACTATGCTCTGTAAAAATCCTTCACCTTATGACACTTAACCCAAACACATGGAGCGTACACTTATTAAAAACCATTCCCCAAAATGCATCTTGGGAATGTCTTTCCAAATTTAATTTACAAAAACTTGCATGTACATAAAAGACTCAAATTTACATGATTTAACATCTTTTAACTTTGTTTTCTAGAAATTGAGTAAGTCATTTTTTCTAACATTAAGCACAAAAAACTACACTTTTCAAGCTTTCTAACAAGTTATCATTACCCAAAATCAGAGTTCATTTAGTCCTTTAAATATCAAATGCAAAACGAGTACAAAATAAATTTTCTACTCAACCATGCATAATCTATTTTTCCAATGTTGCATGCAATATGTATTCATCTAACTCAAAGCATTAATCCATATAATCTATTTACAAACTCCAAAAATTATCTCTATATGCATATTTCTTTGTAAGCAACTTTTAACATCAAAACACATTTGCAAGTCATATTCCTTTTCAAAAACACATTGTATAGGATTTTCACAAAATTCTAACATGCATGCAATTTAAATTGCAGCCTTCAAAATTCAAGTTTCTCACCTCAAAAACTTGTAGAAAGCTGGGTGAGTTTCAACTCCTTCAGCCAATTTTAGCCAAGTACATCCCCTAGAATATCATCCACAAAGAATATTATGACATGAATCTAGTATTAACTTGTCAAAAAATACAAGGATCGTGAGGAAGTCCTTCTTACCAACAATAACCTTCAGCTTCTACTCTCTATTGGAGTGATTCAACAAGAACACAAGAGCACTTGGTGTTCTTGTTGGGACTCCCTCGGCCAATATAAGGAGAAAGAGTGAGAGAGTGTGTTTGGAGTGTTTTCTAGAGATAAGCAAGTTTCAGCAAAAAATGGTTCTCAACTCACAATTCTCACTATATATAAGGACGCTTAAATATAATTAACCCTCTAACCTTATTTCTTATTGGTTTTTAGTGGATGGGAAATATCCCACTAACTCCTGCCAAGCATGTGTTGATGGGAAGCCTTTCATTTCATATTGACTTTAAGCATTTTGCATGGGTTACAAGTTTAACCACTACTAGAATAATGGCATTCAATTGTAGGTGAAAAATACGATCAAAATATATGGCAGTATTTTTACAAACGTTGTATTAACCCACGCGATTAAAAGTGTTTTGATTTTTTATCACAGTTTTTAATTTTGATGACAAACTGTGATAAAAACGTATTTTATCGCGTTTATTAAGTCTGATCTTAACTTTTGGATAACAGTTTTATTATGTCATGTTTTAAAACACTAATCACATTTTATGTTTTTGTGATCATATTTTAAAAATGTGATAACTATTTCAAAAATGTGATAAACAAAAGATTATATCGCATTTTTAAATTATGATTTTATATTTTGATGAGTATTTTTTTGGTAATGTCATATTGTTTTATTTTATGTCATTTTTCGAATACATGTCACATACTTAGTATTACAATCAAAATTTTCATATTCAAAATTAGATTGTGCAAAATAAAAGCAATTCTTAAAAATAACATAAAAGCAAATAAAAGCAAAATTTTTAATTACAAATATAAAGGTCATCAAGTCCATAAGTACCAAAGTATTTGAATACACTTTCACCAAAGAAGGGTTCCCATATTGAAACAATTGAGTTCTACAGAAAATTTCCTAAGTAACTGAAAATTTCTCAATGCCACACAAATTAACTTCTCATATAGACCTTGAAATTGGAAAATAACATGATATATTATGACAAGGTAATAACAAGATATCAATTGTAAAATGATTGAAAATAACGTGATATATTGTCCATCGTCAGCTACCACGAATGTGACTCCTCCCCTACTCCATTTCCAACAAATTTGTGTCTATAAAGAAGAAATATGTCATCAATATTATATATAATAAAAAAGGAACACTATAAATCCAACTCAACAAGGATGAATGAAATTCGAAAATCTCAATCACCAAAGAGGTCCAAATTTCTTTCGATATCATATTACAAAAGTAATGTAACCAAATTTTCAAGTTTAGTAAAGGCTGTCGGACATGGTTGGAAATGCTTTTATGAAGCCCTTACCAGTGCCCATGGGAAAAACTCTACCCATTACTTGCTAAGAATACACGTTGAAACGAAACTTCCAAATACAGTCAAAACCCAACCCATACATGATTACCCACATGTACCCATGTACCCCAACACACATAAACTCTTATGTTTTCTTGTGAAGCATAGGGAAAGCATTCATGTTGATTTTTTTAAATGGTGAAGGTATATTATGAGGAGGCTGGGGTGAGTTTAAAGTTGAGGCATCAGATACATTCCTGTTGATTTTAATCCTGCAAGTCCTAAAGGATAATTCTAGTTTAGTTCACCACCTTAGATAACATGACATATCAAAGGGGAAAACTTGTACTAATTAACTGCCTAAAAAGTGATAAAATCTAACCTTTTGTGGATAGTAACATACTCATTTGTTTCATCTAATATCTCCTCTTAAAAGCACACACATAAAAAGGGGTCATGTCATGTTCAAGATTGGATACAATTTAAGATGCATAATAAGATCCATGAGAATCATTTCATTGAAGATATATTTCTTAGATATCAAATGTAGAGAAAAAGAAAACAATGTACAATGATAAAGATGGAAAAAAAAATCCACGAGGATCACACCATCTTACCATTCAGGCGGTGAACTGATAATATAATAAGAAATGTCTTATTATTTCTTAGATATAATATAAGAACCATGATTAAGTAAAGCTACATTAAGAAGTTAGTGATGTAAAAAAATCAAGATTAAAGCAAAAACAAATAGAAGAAGACAGGCTAAATTCTTAAAATTGCACAATGCTAACCTCACAGGACTTGAAGGGACCTGAAGGGCCATCATTTAGCAACAATGCTAACCTCATTGGACTTGTATCAACTTTTTCAACCAATAGAATGCCAGAGTTGAAGTCATCTTCACAAAGCCAGGGCAGACACAGTTGATCCAATAGCTGGGGTACTTTTTTGCTATAATCCTTGTATAGGCATTCATGGCAGCTTTGGAGACTATATATGCAGACAAGTAAGTGGCCAGACTTTCCTTTCTAATGAGCTTTCTTTGTAATCTTTTAGAAGCCCTCTTGATACCTCATCTATTCTATCCTCTATAAGGCTTTTAGCATCACTTATAATTCCTTTAGCCCATTCACTTGACATGCCCTGAGACACGAAGAAAAGATAACTAAGGGTAACCATTTTTTTGACAAATAAGAATGTCTTTTCTATTTCTAATGTCGAGGAAACAAGCGAGGCAACCAGATGGTGGCCAATTAGTTTACTTTTCTCCAAAAGTTTACTCTATGTTCGAATAGGTTGACTAGACCTGAATGTTTAGTAATTCAGTTAAATCAACTTCATTTTTTCGCAGCTCAACAACAATTTTAAACGAAACGAGTGACATGATTCAACAAAAAACAAAGTTGTAAGCATGCTAATGATTCATAGATCAATGAAATGTACATAACCTTGGTACCTATAACTTTCCCAACAAAGAGGAAACATACATAATTCTTGATGAATCACACAACTGAAGGAGAGGAATAAGCACTTCAGCTATTCTTTTAGTGCCATAGTAATTTATCTGCAAGCATTCTTTAGCTAACTCGTAACTTTGAATCCTTGTTTTACTTTGATGAACTAGTTTCTGCATCAGAAACTAGTAACAGAAGATTACATCTTCCTGATGGTATCTATAACCAAATACTTACAAAAATTACAATGCATTGTATCATGCCCTGCAATACTAACTAGGAAAAGCTAACTAGCGAACATGATAACTCATAACTATTTGTATTCTTATAAGAACTACTTTTGTATACATGATACTATGGATGTTGTTGAGAATTGCAGAGAACAATCCTCAAACACCTAAAATTAGGATAACTCATAATTTGGTACGCAAATGAATCAAAACAAAAACCACAACTATTGTACCAAAATTAACTGCTAACCATCCTTAAAGGTAGATAAGTAGACAATATTACTCCAAGACTTACCCAAGCAATAACATCTAATTTGAATCCTGAAATCCTAGCATTTTTCACCTATGTAGAGTTCAAAATTTCATCATTTAAGCCATAGTATCAACAAAAAATAGAAAATGGTTAGCAGGTCCATTTCATTTTATGATAATACTATTAAACATTGATTGGTAAGTTTCGAATCTTCCTTTTCTTTTTCTATGATAATAATAGTAAACTCCAACTATTATTTGGGTTCCATGGTGGCTATACCTATGTGTGGCTCTTGACATTGTGTTGGAATTTAGAAATGAGAGCAAGTTCAATTTTTGTGACCAGTGGTAGGTTTTATTTTGCTTGGGGAAAATTACTGTCGGTCAAGAATTTTGTGTCGTCTCTAAAGTGTATTGTAACTTTTTGATATTTGTTTATAGGCAGAGCCAATTGTAAAGACGACTTGCTAACTTATTTTTAATTTATCCCCATGTAAAGAGAAAAAGGAACTACACCATCTATATCAACCATTAAGAGATTTTCAACCTTCACATGTAAGAAACATAACCAGTAAGCTAAAACTGGCACACAACTAGTTATCCATATTATATTACTTTGCAGTTACATAGGGTAAAATGTTTCACTTCCAGCACAAAATAGAATATAAAAAACACAAGCAATCAATAGATTAACACAACTAGCATATAAAAATAAATTAATTTTAAAAAAATGTTTTATAACATACTAATGCAGAGAAGAGGTTCTTGATTAAGCAAAAATTCTGAAAGTCCCAGATCAAAAAGTTCCATTATCAACTTCCATAGTTGAAAGTTTGGGCTAGTTTATCTCAAGAGGTTTAGAAACTTGTACAGATTTATGACAAAATCTGAACAAATGTTTAATCTGATTCTAATGAAGGAGGCCAAAGATTTACAGCACAATTTATTCTAGTAGGAAGACATGTCTCTAACCATAATTCGAAAGCCAAGCAGAAACAAGAATGACACCTGAAAAATTATTGAGGCATGCATGCATTTTTTGCAGGACATGCTCCTGAAGCTGAGTTGACCTCAATAGAGTAGCTCCTTAAAAATAGGATCTACATTTTGTCTCCATTCCTCATGATACCACGTTAGTAGATTCTTAGCGGGTGTAACACCTGCCACAAAGTTAAAATTCGTCTTAAGATAACACATGGAAAATAGAAAGACAAGATCTTTTGTTCTATTTTCATGTGTATGAGATACCTCCGCGGAGACTATTGAATGTCTAACTTTTCTACATACAATATGAGAGAATAATAAAAAAAAAACTACAGCTAAAGCCTCTCAAGTCTTAACCTTAAACCATAATTAGATGAAGAATAGGAATAAGATAGAAAAATAGATTTAGTTACTACCTTACCAGTTCTAATCACCTCAGTCACTGCATTCAGGAATCTTGTTCCCTTAAAGCCTCTCCTATCCAAGCCATCCTACAACAGATAAGTTATATCATAAGTCCCAGGGAAATAAGAAGAGGGAGTGGTAATAACAGCCAATTCGGCTTCAAAATTCCCCTTTGCCCACGTCAAAACATCTGTTGCAATATGCTGGAGATATCCATCCCGGAATGGCGTCTTTAGACTAGTCTTTGGGACCTACTAAAAGGAATTTACAATTATATTTGCATTACAAATTGGTCTTCTAATTATTAGAAAACAAGAAATAGAAAGGCGTTTTAGCATATTTGGTCCCTTTCTTAGTTGAGTTTTAGCATTTTGGTCCCTTTCTTATTTAAATGGCAAAAATAGTCCCTTAGTTTTAATTATGTTAGCATTGTCAGTCCCTTACTTATTTAAATAGCAATAATAGTCCGTTACTTTTAATTTTGTTGGCATTGTTAGTCCATTACTTATTTAAATGACAAGAATTGTCCCTTACTTTTAACGAAATTTATCTATTTAGTACCTGTGTTAATGCCAAAAAATGGATCAACGGTCAAAGTGTGCCACGTGTACTATTACCTGAGTACGTATGCTATTCTCTCCACGTCGGCAAGGTGATTCGGAGCCAAGTCGGTCCAAAAAGTTCCACAACGAGCTATCTACAAAAGAGAAGGCAGTCAGAGAAATCGAGGAGCTATTCCTCAATTTAGCTCCGATGCTTAAGTCAGATCGAGGGACTCAAGGTGCAATCGAGGGACAAGAGACAAATCGAGAGAACAACTTGAATTCAAAGAGTTTAGAGAGAAGAAGTGTTCTACCTTGAAATGTGAATTACGAGAGGTATTTATAGGAGACGGATTAGCCTAACTTCTCCTATAATTGTGGCAATATTCATGGAATATGGAATATTCTATTCTAAGGAATATTCCTTTTTCATTTGAATGATGAGCCAATTTGGAAGGGCATTTTCGTAAAATGCAGAAATTAGCCTGTCGGTGGTGTTTCAGTGGGCCCGATAAAATATCAATTTTATGAGCTGGGATGAGTGGATGAGGTGGCAAAAATCAAGGCACGGACCCAAAAAGTCCGAAATGGGGCCTAGACCAACCGGGTTGAGCAGGTAGGCCGAGTTGGCCTGGCCCTATCGAGCTAGGGTGGTTTGGGCGCTGGCTGGCCGAGTGACCTAGGCACAGGTGCACGCGCGCGTGCAGGGTATGGGCACAGGCGAGATGGGATGGGACGCGCGAGGTGGGGTGCAAGGGACACGCGAGGCGAGGTACATGGAGCGCCTGAGGCGTGCTTGGGCTACCAAGCTGTGCAAGGTCAGCGTGGGCTACGAGCGGGTGTGCGGACGGTATGCACGGGGCATTAGGCATGAGCGGACCTGCGTGCTGGCCCGCTGGCCTGGTGCACCTGCGTAGGGGCCTACTGGCCTACCTGGGCGTCTGCCGAGCTGGGCACCTAGGCACTGGCCTACCTGGGCGTCTGCCAAGATGGGCACCTAGGCAGCCTAGCTGGGCGCCTGTGCAGTTTGGTTGGCCTTCCGAGCTCGTTTTCGCATGGGCCCACCTTTGTGGTGTTTTTTCCAATTTTTTATGCCACATAGGCGATGATGTGGATGCCAAATCAGCTATGATAAAAATCCTTGTAAGCGTTTGTCCCTAGTTGTTGAATTAATTTTATTGATTTAAGAACTATTTGTGGATATTCTTAAATTTTTATCAGGAGCGTTCTGAATTGTTGACCCAACACTTAGGAATGATAAAGATTGAAAAAATATTTTAAATCTTTATATTTTCCTAGATTAAATAGGCCTTAATGATTTAGGTCCAAGCTGCGATTTCATCC
>WUAT03015588.1:0-14414 GCA_010015005.3 Ulmus americana
GTGTCGATCATCGTAGCAGCTTTGGAATTCTAAAACTCTATATGGACTTTTGAATTCCAGATCACACACATGCTGTGTTCTCATGCTTGGCATGTACCTCAAGTTCCCTCGTGTGTTCACACATGCTAACATAATAGTACCCATTAAGGTTTTCTCCTCGCTCTCGACGTTGTGTTGAAACCAGTGCCTTTTTTCGAACATCATGTATACCTTACCCATGTCGCATACAACTTCACATCGAGTGTGATAAAGGCCAAAGACAACTTTGCAAGTTATAATTTCTGAAAGACAACTAAGGGCCGCACGTCATCGAGTCGGGCCCGACGTGATTATGCAACAACTTCATCTCAACTTCCATCCTTGGCCACATACGACAAAAAGTCAAGCCCAAGGATGTGTTTCCAATATCAGCTTGAGTTCTCATACTCTATTCCAGGTTGCACTCAACCTCAACTCACACTTGCATTCGACATCACGTCACATACGACCATGTGTCAAGTACGGCGCACACTATTGTAGTTTCATCGTTCAATCCAACTTCTATGCTTGACATCATGTTACATTCGACCACATTTCTAGTATAGCTCAAAGTGCAACTCAAACTACTTCAATCATAAGCTTACAGCTCTCCACCCATTTACTTGGCATCATTTACCAGCAAGGGTCCCACGTCTGAATGACCTTTTCTACACTTCATTCAAATGTAACTCAAGTTACCAACACCTCAACTTTGCAAGTTGAGCAACAATGCCAACGCTAGTCACACCCGACTACAAAAATATTTTCAACTCCAAGTTAAACTAGAACCTTTTGTGTGGCTCTTAGTTGCCTTACTCGCCCTGCTCTCAACCTTGTGTCGACTCCAGGCCCCTTCTCTAAGGCTTTCAAATACCTTACTCTCCTTGCACTCAACTTCACTTCAAGTGCGTTGAATGCCAATCCGACTTCGCAAGTTGGTGTTTTCCAAGACAATTATGGGCCACACAACATCGCGTCGGGCCTGGTGAGAGAAGGTACAAACATAGTCTTAACTCCATACTTGGTCGTACATGACCTCAGTCGCGTCCCCAGTTGGACCCAAAGATAAGACTCTAATGTCAATTAGAGTTCTCACACTCGACCTTAGGTCACACTTGACCTGATCTCGCACTCGCCTTTAGTTCACGTTCGAGCACGACGTAGATACTTAGAACTTCTCAATTAAGCACTAAAAATTCATAGCCCAAGGTCGCATTCAACCTCATGTCGAGCATGGCGTAGCTGTTTAGAACTTCTCAATTAAGCGCGTGAAAATTCACTGCCCAAGGTCGCATTCGACGTGAGGTCGAGTCCAAAGGTATGTTTTCCTTTCAAAGTTCAACATGTATGGTTTAACTCCATGTTTGACCCTGTGTCATATCCAACGCCTTTTACAGGGCTCACAAGAACCTATTTCTTCCTACACTTGACCTCGTGTCGAGCCCAGACCTTACAAAATTCACAAAGAATATCCACCTCGCAATAGACATCAACTCATGTAAGTCGAACGCCATCTCACATTCAACCTCGCCCCATGCTTGACATCACTTTGCAAACAACAACATATCGCATACGACATCATATGGACGAGGTCAAGCTCATTCCCATATTGAGTAAACGACGTTCCTTGCTAAAAAAGACATGTCATTTCACTCAAACGACAAGTCAGTGCCCAAAAGCAAATAATCAATCCGATGAACAATATGGTTGAACTCGATCTCACATTTATTTTGAAAATGACGTGTGCTTCCAAATACGACATGTCGTTTCCCACATATGGCATGACCTTTCCAGGTCAAGCCCGGCCTAGCTTTGATTCCACATACGACATGTCCTTTCTAGGTCGAGCCTTGTTTTCATTCCGTACTCGACATACCTGTGCAAATGACTTGTCGCTTTGAATGCGTTTATTCCAGGTTGAGCCCGACCCCATTCCCATTCTGCATACAACACCGTTTCCTGCATGCGGACAAGGTTGAACCCATTCTCAATTTGTCCCATGAATGACATGCATAATTAGAAACAACTTGTCGTTTCATTCAAATAGTGAGTCCGTTCCCATAAGCAATCATGGTCGAGCCCGCTCTCATCATCATCCTGCGTACGACATATGTCAACAAATGACTTATCGTCTCAGTCAAACGACATAGTTCCAAGGCTTTGCATGTTCACATGTCGAGCCCGACATACAAACAAATCACACTCGACCCAAGGTCAAGCCCCAGCTGTACTATGTCCACAAATAATTCCACATGGCATTTGATAGGCAATTTTAGCTTACATGCTATTTGCTTGACTCACATTAGACAAACTCTTGCACTCGACATCTAGTCGAGTCAACGCGTTCCTCGAATGCCACACAACACTATGTCTAGTCACGCTCTTCATAGTGTGACCCTGTGTCATTGCATTCATACGACTCATCATCAACTCCACGAGTTCACACGACGTCTATGACTCCCAAACGACATGCGTCAAATCGAACCTCATGCCGTGTCAGCATATGACATGTATCTGAGCCTTTGCATGAAATGACTCATTGTATTACCCATACGACAAGTTGTTCCTCTAGACTGCCAAGAATTCCATCCAAGGCTCTGCAAGTCTTCACGCGTAGCATAACATTCTTACATGCTACATACAACTCTCTGTCGAGTCATGATGCTTAGCCAACAACCTCTAGCTTCAAGCAGTTCTAAGTGGTACGTCCTTCCTACAAACATTTTAGTTCTCACACTACTTGTTTGCACCAAGGTTGTGAATCGATCCTACGGTCTTTGCAATCGACTTGATCTGTTCTCTAAGATTAGTACCCCTAAACTTTGAGAGTGGGGGAAAAACTGTTTGGGCCAAATTTTGTATTTACTATTTTAACCCTCTAACGGGGTAGCTGGTTTCATGCCACATCATTTCACAATAGGGTTCACCATCGTGGCTCATCACGTGGGTTCAACGTGATAGCCTGTTCCTAGGCTCTATGACATGGTCCACCTTGGGTCTTATGCCAAAGCCCATTGATATCCTTATGTGGCTAAGATTCTACATCCTCCATGGTCCATCTCATGGAAGGCCTATCCGTTAACTTAGCCCACTTATGAGCTACTCACTCTATAGGTTAGCACAATCCATGGGTCAGCCCATTCTACGGTACACCACGTCCCACGGGCCCGAGTCATCCTACATCATGGGTCACACCCTACGGGTCAGGTCAGCCCATAGGTTAGGGCATCCTACCAAGCGGGTCGCTCTATGGGTACGGTCAACTGCCACTTGTCTCTTGACTTTCCAGATCTGACCATGTAACTTCCCTCGGGAGTTACATGACATTGAGAGCACATTATGGCCATCAATGCTTCACTATGGCCATCAAATTGTAACTCCCTATGGGGGTTATATGGCATTGAGTATACATTATGGCCATCAATGCTCTATTATGACCATCATATTGTAACTCCTCATACAAAGCCCAATAGTTAGCCCCTTATAATGGGTGTAACAACAATCCCTTTGATTCCCCATTATGATTCCCTTAATGAGATCCTTGATCTTCTCCTTTCTATAGATACCCAAAGACACAATCTTTGTGGGTTCTCTACTTTCTCTCTGGAGGCTCTTCTTTTTCCTCTCTTTTCTTGAGTATTATTCTCCCTTATTGAAATTCTCTCAGGACTTTAAGCTCTAGATTCCTAAAATCAACACTTGAGACTCTTCGTCTCCGATCTCCAACCAAAGGCCTCTTGCCTAAGACTCTTGGGTTCCTTTCCACCGTAGAGCCTACTCCGGCTACTCTACTACACCACCGTAGTTTCAAGCCTACCTTGCCTACCACCTTCCAACTCTCCCAATCCTCCCGATTATAGTAACGTTTACATGTTCTCATATATTCATTTGGATCTCATCCATTTCATTTACTGACTTGACTGTCAGAGTTCCTTTGGCCGGCACCTCGTGGTGTCAAGGACTTCACGATCACCGTTTGGTTTCTCTGTCTTACAGGTCAAACAAGTTGCCGATGGCTTCAACACCACGAGAAATTCAATTGTAGAATTCGTCCCCTACAATGTTGGACTCTCACAAATAGAGTAATGGTGGTATTCTTTTATTACAGGTGTAACAAATTATAGCAACTGAGAAGTCTAGTAAACCTCAGATTGTAGGGACTTTGGATGACACAATGGTTATTCAAGCCATTTATTTCTTGTGTGCATTATAACTTGGGAACTATAGGAAACACAAATTTCATGCATCAAATGTTTCTTCTCATCTGTTATTTTTCATGTTTGGTGTTATATGATGACCGATACTATTTTACCAATTTTTACTCGTATACTATCATTTTATAGGATATTGGTTATACTTGAACCCAATGTTAAGTTGATGAGGTTAATCACTGTCCTTTTTTCTTTATCGTTGTAAAATATTACAGATATCCATGGATCATCAACCATCCAATCCTTTTCAAAATGTTTTCTTGAACCAAAATATCATTGATGAGGAAGTGGTAAGTTTCCCTTTTATATGTGTATTGAAGTTGGTATGCCACAACCACAACCAGCATTGGTTAGTAAATAATGAAGGTAGAATTGTGTTTTGTATTAGTGAAGTGGAAGTCTATACATACTATGTATGTGTGACATCTTGCATACCAAACGCTTCTAAATTCTTATATCACAAGCCTACACTTTTTGATGTGTTTTGATTTACTCCCTTTGAGGTTGACATCAATTACATGCTAAAGCTTAGTTCATAAGCTTTGGTTTGCATTATGCCTTGTAGAATGTTTCTGAAGATCATTCACTGGATAAATTAGTAAACAGGATGAGAAAACTGTCATCATTCTTTTATCTTAAAGGACGATCTTGGTTATGTTTGCCATGTATGTGGGATTATAGACATAGGATTTGAGATAATATTTGAGTTCCAGTATCTTAATGTATGTTTAAATTTGTGCATTATATTCATTATCTATCAGAGTGCATTATATTCATTACCAACATTGGTATTTGGACACGAGAAAAGACTACCGCTACAAAGACCACTGAAGGAAAACGGTGGTCTTTTACAATCGACCACCATTTTTTACAGTGGTGTTTTTGCGAATTTACTATAGTATCACCACGTTCAATGTACACCATTAGCTCGGGAAGACAACTTCCACAAACTTTGCTAATTGGCCGACTTCTGTTCTTACCAGAGTTTTGCATAATCAAGCCATCTGGTCAAACTCATAGACCTTTTCAATGGCATTCATTTACCTACAAACTTATATGATCACATACATTTGACTCACTCATACATGCATTCTTGCTGGACTAGTACTTGTCTCGAGGTAACCGATACCAGTGATAATGGTATTCCTTCCTCCATAGGTTAAACTAATCATTTGTCAAACTTTTATTCCTTATCTTATAAACTTGCAACCTTTGATGATAATTAGCTAGTAGTGCATCAAATTTTCCATGTTAATTGGCACTTTGCAGGCAGCTTCTTTATCGTTCTATTCTTGGTTTATTTCTAAACAACTCTATTTGATACCTATCATTTCGTTACTTAACATCATTAACATTCAGTGATTTATCATTCAATCTTAATCAAGCATTTAGATTGCATAAAAATTGTAAAATCATTAGTGCAATTGCTCACATTCTAACCACTTAGTGGAACGTCATCACTAAAGGCATTTAAATAACATATCATCATTGATATATCAGCATCATGATATAACTAGGGTTATAGCTATTTAGAACATGTCAACCTATCATTTAACAATCAATCCAAGTGTGTGATCTATTCTAGGGACTATATATATTTCCTACCACTCATCCATCAACCATATAATCTGATTTTCCTTTTAGGTCCTTGTAAGAATTTGACTCTTTATCATAATCTTGATCCGCAACATGTCCAGATCGATGTGTCCCTCTCAGGTTTTTAGTTACTATACCAAGGACCTAGCTCACAGGACATTGATCATCCTTCTCAATAAGTCCTTATCGTCCATCAGGTCTATCTTGTTATCTTCCACCTGGCCACCCATAACTGGGACGGGCTACGAAGTCCTTGTTGAATGTCTAGCTATCTTTGCAGAGAGGACATCCTCTCGGAGTCTAACTTGCTCTCGCATCACTCATAAATGCTCTAAATCCTCTATTATGACCATAGCTTGGAGAACTGAGTAAAACTCCTCTTGAGCATCCTCATGATCGTGGATACAGGATTCCACCCCTGCCAGTAAAGCCTGCAATGCTATCTCTCAGTCGACTTATACGGAAACCTCATGAACCCTATGGTTAACCTCATGCTTGAAGAGATCACTGTAATCCTATATAGACTTGACCTCTCGTGATCCCTTAGTCTTGCTGAATTCCAAGATAGCTCGCGTTGCTTGATGTGCTCAGTGATCGCTTAGGACTGGGACTCAATGGTGTGTACTCTGGTGGTTCGCCAAATAGAATAGTGATGTCCTCAAATAAGGTTGGCCACGAACATGCATCTAAATCAACCCCTAGCCCTTCTACCATCGATGGGCTATCCCTCACAGCTAAATAGTGGCTAAAGAAGTCCACATGTCAGATGGTGTCCTCGTAATATAGAGAATCTCTCCCATCTTGTACATCCAACTCTTAACCCTGAATCCCTCATATGATCAATCAAAGTGAGCAGATCTTATCCTCCCAAATAGAAGTGTCTCATCACCAAGTTAACTGCAACTCTTTGTGTGCTAGCTAAGCTGTAGACATCCATCTCGATATCAATCGTTGGCGGTACTTGGTCTTTCTCTACCATTGTAAATCTGATATAACTAGGTTCTAGGCATGAAACTATTCGTTTCTCTCAACTAAATACATTAAAGACTACATTTAATTATATGAACTTTACTGGAGTCTGCTAGGTGATAGAATTAGGATGGTAGAAAAATTGCTCTAATATCAACTGTAGAGACCCATATGAGCCTCAACCTTTAAACCACTTTAAAGCATAGTTCGAAAATTTGAGAATTTAATTTTTTTAAAATCATCTCTTGCCTTTTTCGAAAACATTTCAACTGATGCCAGTTTATACACTAAAAACCTTTAAGTTCATAATACAATAAGTATAAAATACTTTGTTTGACCCCTAGCCCAAAATTATTATTTTTAGAAAACATTAGTTTTGAAGGAAAAAAATTCGTTGAGAATAAAACGAGTTCAGATTACTACTGATTTGTGAAAGCCATCTTTTACCGTTAAAGCCTAACTAACCCTAACATTGAGTTTAAGCTTACAAACTTAGTTATACAAAATACAAATAAGCTGCTGCCTATTACATTAACTATAGTTGTAAAATCAAATTCATGATATCAAAAGGGTTAAGGGTTTTGAAAATACTGAATAGTAAAAAATTTCGTGGTGAATTCCCATACCATCAAAACCAATGCCACCACTCAACTCTTAGTAGCAGTCCACCACTCAGTCACGTAACCGGATGCTTACTTCGATTATGTACAACACAAACATAAGTCGTGAGCTGAACTCAGCAAGTACAAACATAAATCTCACAAAAAAATTTGTATGACATCAGACAAACAGTTCATTATCATCTTGAAAACATTTTCTCTTTAAATTCATTTTTCCATAGTGGGGACCCTATCCCTGTACATACCCTATTTATGTCCACATGATGCTTCATCGTTATTATAATTTTTTGTTATAATAATTTCACAACATTTGTTTTCCGTCCACATAACACTTCATCGTTATTATAACTTTAATGTTATAATAACTTCACAATCTTGCACCCAGGGAGGCCAAGTATGCACAAGGTAAAAATAAAATAAAAAATAAAAAAAAACCTTAAATTTTCTTTACATTCTCACTTTGTACAAAATTCGGTAATACAGCCTGTGCAAATATTTATGAAAGATATAAAACTCATTGTTTAGATAAAGACATAAAAAAAAACAAAAAAAAACATGCGTCATATAGACATACAACAAACTCATCATTCACATAGCACAGTTATGAAATCAGAGAATAGACTATGCATCTCACAAACATTCAATCAATCATTCACACTGCACTTCACATTTTGAAAAATGTTTTGTTCCATGTTGTAGGTGATGCTTATCCTCTTTTTTTTTTCTTTGTTCCAATCCCAAATCTCGCTCCTCAGCTTCATCTTTGGTTCATGTCATAATTAAGGGTGTAGCTTAATTAGTCTTAACTAAGTTAATCGTATATAACAAGTAATTAAATTAACCCTAATTATACATTCGACTATGCTTAGTGTGAGACGCTAAAAATATCCTAGTATTATTGTAAATATTTTACAATATAAGTTGATGAAAATCCTATGATATTTTACCCGTAACTTATGTGTCGAAGGTTCTTATCTTTTTAGAGATGTATTACAAAGGAGTTATGAAGAATGTAAGGATAAATAGTAAATCACAATCAATAAAGAAGTTGGTTAGAGGAATTAAATAGTAAAGGCAACAAGGATTTTGTTGAGATTAAAGGAATTTATAATTCTTACAAATTTGCGGAATTACATATGTGTATATTGATGAGTGTATATACATGTGAGTATATGCATGGATATTAATACATGATGATTGTGCATATTAAACAGGTTATGGTATGATTGTTTTAGAGAAGTATAGCAAGTTTTAAAAGGGGTTCAACAATACAAGTGAAAGGGGTTACGGGGCCAACCATTGGGTGAACTTTCGGTCAAGATTTGCTTTAATTTTGAGAAGGCCATTCCAGCTGAAATACCAAGACATTTGGGTAGTCACCTAAACAACAACTAGCCAAACCCCAAGTTTTTTAGAATACCCTACTCTCAAGCCTACAATATCTGGCCAATTTCCTGCAACGAAGTATTCCTGGTTGCTTCCGAATATCCTTGAAGTAGGGATACCCTATCTGGCCAGAGTTTTGTTTCCTGTCTGGAACAAGTAGGTGCCTTGTACAAACAAACCTCTAACAATTCAAGTCCTTTCAAAGCCGGAATGCATTATTATGAGTCACCTTCCATCTGTCCTTAGGACATGTTCCATCTGGCCAAGGCAGCATCAAACTCTTCCTATTGGAATGGAAGCTAGCATGGCCAGATACAACCATGCATTTTGCATACCCGGATGGAATAAGAGTAAAGGAATCGATGAGTGTTGGCCAGGTGTCAAACTTATAGCCTCCACCACCCTTCCCAGCCAAGATGTCGACAAGGGAAAATATGAAGTAATGTGAGGCAACTGATTTTTCCTCCACTCACTTATGGCATACCAATACGAGAAAATTTTAAGGATTAGTCAAGGTTATGGCAAGCCTATAAATAGGAGAAAGAAAATAGCTGAAGGAGATCATTTTACATCTGCTCCCTCTCTCTCTAAGAGATCAAACTCTCTCAATCTATCCCTATTTTCCTTGCTGGCCGAGAAGAGCCCAAAACATAACAACTAGAACTTCGGTGTTCAACCACCATTCTCTTCTAGGATTTAAGCTCAAATCGAAGCTAGAATAAGGTGAGGAAGGATTAACTTAAATCCTTGTGTTATTTGCTAAAATCTAAACTTATTTTAATATTTTATGACAAATGGATTTGCTAGGTACTCTGCACTCCATTTGGATCGATTGATCATATAGTTTCTCACCACAAAGTAAGCTAACTTTTGGTGAGTAAATTTATGAGCAAATGAATGAATTAGTTGCATGAAAGACTAATGCTCAAGAATGTAATTTATGTGTTATCTATTAGATAGATACTACATGCAAAATGGTAAAATCTAAAGTACTGCATGTTAAGAAATTTATGTTAAAATGGGTACTAAAAATGTTAAATTTACATGCAAAATGAATTATGGAGTTTCCAGTGAGCTCATTGAAAGTCAAGGAAAACATCGAACAAATAACGTTAAAACTATGTGATCACTTAAGTTGACAAAGATAAAACCGACTGCAATATTATTTTGGTAGTCGAAGGCTTAATATCTGTTGATTTGTATGTGTTTGTGTGATTTTTGAATGTTTTTGAAAACCATGCAAAGTTAGAGGGAACTTTGCATGAGTGAAAATGGATCTTAAGATTAAATTGACAAAAATACTATTTTAGATCTACAGAGGATTTTTTTAAAACTAATAATTTTCAAAGTAAATGTAAAGAAAAAGATTTCTATAAAAATAGTTTAAAAGGATTTTCTTAAGGGATGGTTTTCAAAAATTAAAATATATGATTAAATGGATTTAATGTCAAGAGGAGTTTTTAAACAAGAAAAGGAGGAATTCATGAATAGGATTTCTTTAAAAAGATAAAGAGCATTATGAAAACGAGATTTCAGAAAAATAAAAATCGTAAAGTTAGGTACAGTGTACCTAACATGTGAATATTGTGATGTATGATTGTGATATGTTGAATTATGTTACAAATTGAAGGGCAAGGCCTTTTGGTGAGTGATTGAGGTTCCAACTTAAAACCAATTGGTACTAAGTGGAGTAACTCAATCCCTATATTAGGCTATCGTGTTTCCCATATATTCTCAATGTGGGACTATTTCTAATACACCACCTCACGTTTGGACCTGAAAGTGTGGGTATAATGAACGACCTTTAAGACCGGAAATAAGTTTGAGACCAAAAAGTCTTTAATAAAAGAGAAGAGGTTTTGATGTGAAGTTTTAAATTTCATGGCATACCATTCGTCTATATTACAGAGGGTACTATGCAGGATTTGATTTGTTCAAGGTAAGTTGCGTCATCTACTATATGTGCGGCATTGGAAACTGGATGTATTAGACCTTGGACTTGGTCAGGATTGGGCCTCCTGGCAAGTTCTTGGTGGTGTGCATAGTACGGATGTAGAGGCCAAGGAAAATGAAAGAGTTTTAATCCGGAACAAGGGTTTTATGAAAGTTGATGCTTAAAGGGATTTTACAGTTATGAGTTGAGTCTGCATCAAAGATCCATGCATGCCATGCATTGAACTCATATGGAAGGCATGGTCCTAAGTGTTATGATGTGATATGTTTTTATGATTATGACTAGAATAAATTGTTGTCTATGTCAATCATTGTATTTTAATGTTGAGTTTATAAGCTATATTTATAACATGCTAAGTAGATTGCACAATTTTGTGAGATAGAACATTGGTACTTTCTGAGCCTTGGCTCACAACATACATTCATTCTTTCGGTATCAAGGATGAAGCACCTATCTAGATCACTGGTAGATTGGAAAATTTCCTGGATAGGAAAGGTTTGGTAGGTCGGTATAGGAAAACCTACGCAAATAATTTTTCAGCAACGAGTGATGATGTTTAACTTATTTTGATTATATGTATTATTAATGGTCTGTAATTATAAGCATGGCTCATAGCTAGAAACTTTATTTATTCTATATTTCTATCTTCCACATGGTTTTAAAGAAACAATTTAGTGATGAACGTGTTTACCATGATACATGAAAACAAATGACGGTTTTCCAATTCAAACTCTTTTCAGACCAAGAGATTTCACAACAAGTATTATAATTATGGAAAATATGAGTATTATTTAAAGTACAAAAAAAAAATGACTTTGATTTTCACTATGTTTTGGTAATAAAAGTCCTAGTAAAATATGGAAGTAAGTTATCAGAGTAGTTTTCACAAATTGGTTTATGATTTTCATAGATTGGTAAGAAAAGTCCAAGTAAAATATGATTTTCACAGATTGGTATCAGAGTAGTTTTCCTATCAATCCATTACCAAACACTCTGCAACAAGCTTTCGACAATCCAAGTAAGTTATCTTTTCAATTAAGCTAGATGTTTAGCTAAAGCATAGAAATTGTGTGCTGTTAAATATGGAAGTAATGGCCCAGAATGAAGGTAGGAGCCAACCTCAGACTGACAATAAAGAGAGTATGGTACCTCTATTTGAGAGTTTATAGTTAAGATAGCGGATCAAGCAGCCGTGATCTAGAATCTACAACAGAGGCTAGAGTATCAAAAATGAGAAAGGGAAGAAAAAGTGGTAGCTCGAAAGCTCGAATATTTGAAGCATTGTTACCCTTGTACAATGCACTCTAAAGAAGAAAGAGCACATTAAATGTGGAAAATGTTAGACAGGACATTGCTCATGCGATGGAAGAAAATGGTGGAATACCCCCTACCCTAACTGAATGTTTAGAGATAGCGCTATGAGCTGATTTATGCCTGACTCAGATTAATAAAGAAGTATCAAAAAGGTCAAGGCCGAAAAGAAGGAGACGGCGGTTAGTGTAGTTTGCAAGAAATGTGGATGGACTCACTATGGGAAATGTATGTAGGGTACAAATAGGTATTTCAAATGTGGCAAAGTAGGCCATTTTGCCCAACATTGTACCAGCAAACCCAGAATGATAAATGAAAAAGTTATAAAAGAACATGGAGGCAATAGCCACGTTAAGCAAGATCAAATCTAAAGACAACTAAGGCTTGTACTGAGGACTAGAGAATGTCAATTGCCATCCTACTTTTGAAAGACGAGTAGCAATTTGTGCAACTCGTAATTTTCATGTTAATCTCTTATGATTAGAGATTTTGTGTAAATATATTAAGCTGTTAACATAAAGTTGTGTTTCTTTACTTGTATTATGAAATGTGTTGACTTCAACTATTAAAGATGAACCCATTACACCGAAATTTTTTTTTTTTTTCATAATTAGAGCTTCTAAGAAGAAAGATATGGGTAGAGGAAGAGGTCAAACCCACAGTAATAGGAATGAGGATATAATTCACTACAAAAAAAAAGGGTCTAATCTAACATGACAATATAACATTATCAAAAAAATGTTACTGTAGCCATTAAATAGGTGGGGCTCAATCAAATTTCACTGGCCTATTTTGATTTCTGCAAAAATTCATCGCGCCCATCTGCTTTGAGAAAACTAACCCTTACCTTCTCACTCTCGCACTCACACACGCACCCACTCTTTCTCTTCCATTGACTCCCTCTCTTCTTAATTGATGTTTCTTTCTTTTTCTTTTTCCTTCGGATGAAGATGGACGGTCTCTCCGATGCGCCTCTCTCTGGCGACGTTGACACCACAACAGCCCTTTCTAGTGATGACTCCAGCAGCAGCGGGGAGACTCTGGTGAGTTTTCAGCTTCCTCTTCCATCTTTTTTGTTCTTTCTTCTTCTCTATTCTCAGCTTTCTCTTATCTGTTCTCAATATATAGAAACTCCCAAAATCTCTTCAACTCATAGAAGCCCCAAAATTCCCAAATTTTTGCCCCAATTTCCAGAGATTTGTAACCCCAAAATCCTTTTTCCAGTCGGTGCACTATTACAGCCATCTTCCTCTAGGGTATCTATCTCTCTTCTACTAGTCGACTATTCTCCTCTGTCAACATCTTCAAACCATCAATTGCTCTGATCACTGCATGGGCCAAGCGGGGAGACAAAATAGCCTTTGGTAAGAAAGAATGTTTAATTTTTCCTTTATTTTATGGGTTTTGTTTTATTTTGTTTTTCTAATGTGGTGAATTTTGGTATTGTAGCTACATTGTTGTTGGGAGATATTTTTTCTTGACTAAGATGGGACAAAAAGGTGAGCTTGGTGATGGTATTAAGAACTGGAAAGGGTTTAACCATAGCCTTCGGCCAACCCAGATGGCTCTGTCTCTATTCGCATAAGTTCTCAGAGATGGACCCTTTATGAGGTATTATGGTATGCACCCGAACACAATCAGATTGCCTATGAACAAACTCTCAAAGCAAACCCATTTTTATCCAAAATGATGATAAGTGGATTTGCTTATGCTATAGGAGATTGGATTGCCCAAGTAAGTTTTTGTTAGAATAAAATTATGTTAAATAGTTTATTTTGACAATAACCCTTTTTTCCTCCTTTTGTGATATCTTGCTTATTATCCATTGAAATGCAGTGTTTTGAAGGAAAGTTGCTATTTGAATTTGAAAGAACACGCGTGTTTAGATCAGGCCTTATTGGGTTCTTACTCCACAGGTCCCTTTCTCATTACTACTACCAATTTTGTGAGGTGATAATGGAATTTCACATTTTCATATATTTTGGATTTGTTTTAGCTTATCTTTACATGTCTCAAATTGATTGATTCAGGCCTTTTCCTTTTGAGGATTGGTGGGTAGTGATGGGTGGTTGTTTGGAACAACATCTATTTTGTTGTTTTGGGACTCTTGTGTTTTGAATCTCCAAGCAGCATTTCTAGGGAACTGAAGAACACATTTTGGCCCATGTTGACAGTAAGAAACTCGTCTACTTATTCACGAAGCCAATTATTTGTTTATTTCAATTCACATGGCGGTGCATCTACAGTTTATTTCTTAGTATTAAGTAACAATTAGCATTAAAGAAATTAAATTTTAAAATTTGACCAAATAAATGTGGATTGCTAATAGACTCTCTTATGGTGGTGAGT
>WUAT03015699.1:0-14412 GCA_010015005.3 Ulmus americana
TGCATTTGAAGAACCACTAATATAAGATAAATAATCTAATTGTACATTTTTTTATTATTATTTTTTTTTTGACTTCTAATTGTAAGTTTTTTTAGCTTAAAAAAAAATGAAAATAATTTAAAAAAATATGAAAAAAAATTAATATTTTTGAAATTCAATCTGAAATATCGATATTTCCCTAAAATTGTGGAAAAATTATACTGTTAGAAAATGAAATCGATACCGATATCGATATTTTCCGATATTTCCGGGATATTCTGAAAGAAATTAACTTACCTTTGATTTTAATATCGGTACCTCTTATTTTTTGATATTTCGGCCGAAATATTGATATTTTCATCCTTGTCTGTAACAAGCCGAGTCTTGGTATCATTAAAACATCAGAGAATTCATACTTTAGGTTTTCGGAAATCAAAGTAATTTTTTTTTTAAATGTGTTCCCTTGTTCACTTCAAATCATGAGTCTTAAAATCGTTTTGTAATGAAAACCTGATTCATAATTTCCATAAACTCTTTTGGCAGTAAGGTCTAAAAACCTAAATTCTTGAAAATCGAGTTGTTACAAATCCTAACACTAAAACCTAATTTCACTAGTAATTTCTTTGTTTCTATAAAAGCACAGGCAAAACTTTGAAACTTGAAAAATTAAAAAACATCAATTGTAAGATAAGGCATTTTTGGAAATACTAATTAATTAATAAATAAAAAGGTTTAAAAGCAAATGCTGATAAATCATTAGTTTACCAGACTTAAAATTATAAAACCTCCAGAAAGAATATTTACATGCCAAATAGTAAGATAGAGAAAGAGGGTTCTGAAAACATAATAAAACATTTAAAGAGGGAAAACATAGAAATAAAACATTTAAGGGAAACATAACATAAATATAGGTTACGTACAGTCCTTGCAGAAAACTTGCATAGTGGGTTGTCCATCCTCACCTCCCAAAAACTCACTACACTTATGCATTCTATCAAGCATTATAGATATGCTTGCCTTTGGTACCTACAACATGAACCTAAGTCGTGAGCTAAAACTCAACAAGTACAGATATATCTCACAAATAAAGTGCAACACATTCAATAAACAAATAGAGTATAAAACTACAATCAAAGCAATCATAAATCATGAATGCAAATGCCTATTGAATGCAGACATCTACCATGGATCTATTTATAGTAGTCTAGAGTCTTAGTGATCGTTTTATCTAAACTTGTGCACATACCTGGCGTGCTGCCATCGGAGGGTGCCGAGGAAGCTACCAAGGTCCAACACCAATCATCTAACCGAAAACATTTCATGATTGTTTCGGATCAGGGAACGTCCTGTAATGTAAGATCATAGGCGAGGAAAGAATGCCCCATAAAATGGGATGATACGACACACTTAAATTCATTTTATATGTTATAACCTTTTATCATAACTTTTAGTCTCATTTTGACATTAGTCAAATTATGCAACCTAGTACATTGAAATCTATCAATTTGAGACTCTTTTGACAGTATTACTTAGATGCATAAAGCTGTCACGTTTATGCATGTACATTGTTATAATTTAACATACATAAGAATTGTATGCAGTGCATATACCATATAAGCATAATATCATAAACTAGTAAAATAGATTTTACAGTACAGCACTACGATTTTAATTTAGCAAGTAAGCACAGATCATCACAGCAAACACTTATTAAACATATTGCACTCTTCAATTTTATAAAGCAAGTTGTTCGATGTTGTAGGTGAACTGGTAAAATAGATTTCACAATATAGCACTACCATTTCAATTCAGCAAGTATGCACAGATCATCACAGTAAACACTTATTAAACATATTGCACTTTTTAATTTCATAAAGCAAGTTGTTCCATGTTGTAGGTGAGGTCTATAATTACCTATTTGCAAAGACCATCAATAATTTACTGCTAAGGACTTTAACCTATAATATAACATATTAACTATTAAAATCATTTCACTGATTTTAATCCGGAGAATGGTCTTGCATGCAAAACATAAATTGCGATAAAATCACTTCTAAGGCAATTGACTCTAGCTTGTTGGAACAAAAATCACAATTTAAAACTTTTTGTAAAAAACAGCATTCAAAAATGTCTTTTGCTTAAAACATACATAAAGGCTGGAATGTCATCTAAATTCTAGGTTTTAGTTTCAAAAACTTTGTCATACATATTTAAAAAGTTTAAGAAAGTCTTTATAAGTTTGGTTAGACCCCTATAGACCCTTACTGCATTAACAGATTGTAACTTGTTCAGCTTTTATCCAATTTAAGTACGGTTACTTTTAATAGATTCTTAAGACATTAAGGTTTTTATCATTAAAAGTTTAGCTCATAACTTGGCCTGTAGCCCTTAGAACCAAAAATTACTTTAACTTGGTTTACTCTGTATTCTAACAATTTTATAGACATGGTTTTAATTTATTATGATTTACTCATTTCTAAACCAATTTAGTTCAAGCCAAATGGAGAAGTTCATTAACATCTTTAAGTTTAATATGTAAAAAGATCTAGGCAAAATTCATCATTTACCTTAGAAAACAAGACAAAAAAACAGAGATCATATATACAGGGTTTTCAGCTTGAGAAATATTTTAAAAAAACCAATTTAACCATTTAATCTATTATCTAAAATTATCTTTAAATTAATCAATTTAAATTTTAAACCATGTATAACCTTTTAAATCTTTTTCATGTTAAAGAAAACCTCAGGTTTACACAATTTAAAATTCAAAAACTCAATTCTGCAAATATAAGCTGAAATCGATTCTTCACTGAACAGTCGGCCTTTATGGCCTTATAACTCAAACTTTGTACAACCTTTTGCTCTGAAAATTTACTATGTTAAAAGAGACATTCTAAGCTTTCCAATAATAAAATATGCTTAAATCGGAGTTCTAGAAGTCTAAGTACACTCATATGAAAACCGAGTTACTTGAACTGTCCAGAATTGGGAATGCATGTTTAATAATTCAACTCAAACAATCATAAATTCTTGCATGCAACTCAAAAAATGTATACCATAAATTTATTCACACATATTAAAGTAAGGACAAACATTACTTACGGCCCCTGTTTTAAGAAGGCAGTCCTAGTTTGGCCCCTCTCAACGAAAAGTGACCCAGTTTGGTCATTTTTGCGGAAGATGTGTGCTATTTCGGTCCTTCCGTCAAATTACTAACATAAGTTATGATGTGGCATCATTTTCCGTCTGGTAATTTTTTTTTCTTGTAAATAGAATATCCCTGGACTGTTATGTTAGAAAGGGACTCGATTTGGGGATTTTTTTTTTTCCTTGTGCTTTGAAAAACCTAGAATTTGGGGATTTCGTCGTATGGACCTGTCATCTTCAAGCCTTCCATAGCATAATAATTCATTTCATACTCAACAAAAGAAAATATAATCCAGAGACAAAAAAAAACAAAAAAACAAAAATCTCAAATATTGTATTTGGAAACGATGATCATAGAGATTCCAATGAAAAACAATGGAAGCAAATATGATTTTTTTTTTATATTTTGATTATTTGGTGGAAGCTATGTTCTATCGCAAACAAATCGACCAAAAATCAAATTTCAAATGTAAAATCAAAATCCAGAAATCAACAAAAAATCAATTAGAGCTTATCAATGCTTAGATTCACCCCTCTTTCCTGCCTTCAATTCTCAGAGCACAAATTCAATCCATTTTTCACAAAACAAACATCAAGACGATTCTCCTGCTAGAATTTCCACACCAAAGTATAAAGCTTGAACATTTTGTAGAAATAGCCAGCGTACTCCTGCCTAATTGAAGAAGAAATCACCCAAAGGATTCAATTGGGGGAAAATTGAAAACCCTAGAAATTGAAAATTGAGATTAATAAAGGGGAAAAACCTAAACCTATTGCAATGGTAGTAGGGAAGGTGACGGTCGTCGGTTCGGAGCTCGAAAATTGCAGAGCATACGAGATGGGAAAATGGACCCTGAGTTACCCACCAACAATCAACCCCGAGATAGTAAATGATCGGAGCAGGAAAGTTAGGGATCACGGATCTCTGGGTCACAAGTCACAAAGCAATTGGTTGGGAATTCGGCCAAATGAGGTTTGGGCCGGCGTGATTTAGTGGCAGCTGGTAATTACAGAGTTGACGAGATAGAAATGGGGAAGGGAAAGGGAAGGGGAAGGGGAAGTCGAAGCTGAGGGGTTGGAGTGGGATTGTGTTAGGTTTTAGATTTTACTTTTTAGGTTTTATTATTTTTAAATTAATGTGGAATACTAAATTAAACTTTAATTTACTATTTTGCCTTCACAATTTAACGTTTACGAAAAAAATTATACGGAACCTGACGGAAGGGCCGAAATGGCACACAGCTTACGCAAAAATAGCCGAACTGGGTCATTTTTCGTAGAGAGAGATCAAACTGGGACCGCCTAAAAAAAAAAGGGGCCTCAAGTGATGTTTGTCCCTTATAATATGTTTTTTAGCTAAAAAATTCGATTTAATCCTTGAACTATCTATAAAGTTTTGCAAGAGTTTAATAATAGTGTCCTCTTTCATTTATTAATAGATTAATAAATCCTCTCTTACATTGGTGTCACCTTGTCTTGCAATGTTTGAAGCAATGCATTTTACGCTCACCATGAGTCATTAGGTTTGACTACTAAAAAATGATTGCGTTTGAACCCAATTTAATTGGGCTTCTAACAAAATTAAAGTGAAAGAATTATATAAGATTAAAAAAAAAAAAAAAACACTCTGTATAGCTTTCGAGGGATTATACCCAATTAATAGTTGGCTTTATATATCAACCAAGGATGAGCTACTTTCAAAATTACCCTCTCAATCTTTCATGCCAATAAAGTAGTAGAGACATAAATGATTTAATATATATATTTCAATTTAGATTAATTAGTTCTAATTGTCTCTTTACTTTAAGTGAATTTGCACTATATTCTTTAAAATTCTAAAATAATTGTTAAATTTCTCGAATTTTAGACGAATTGATACTTACACTTTGTCCATTTTTTTATTAATTTTTTGGTGTATTTTACATCAAGTCGCTTTAATTGTACTTCTTTAAATTTTTTTTTAAATATATCAAAAAATTCCTTCAATCTTGAAAAAAATCGAAATATATTTATACAGAAAATTTTTAGAATTAAATAAAAAAATAGTTTAAAAGGATTTATCGAAATATTTTAATTTTTTTTTATAAAAAAAATAATTATAATGACTTGATGTAAAATATACTAAAAAAATCAAAGTGTACTAAAAAAATTTTAAAAAAAATTGAACAAATTATAAATATTATTTCATCTAAAATTCAAATAATTTAATAATTATTTTAAAATTTAAAAGAATAAAATATAAATTCACTTAAAATAAAGGGACACCGGGCCAAATAATCTTCAATTTATACACTGTTGAGTCTCTTAAAAACAACATTAAAATGAAAAAGTGAAGGAGATGACGAGGCAAATTCCCTTATTTTATATTAAAGTAAAAAAATAAAAAAAAAGAAGTCAGTCAAAGTTACATATTTGGTGAGGAATTTTCAACTTAGGAAGAAGACCTTAATCGTATGAAGGAACTACTTTTGACCAGCTCATAAGTATAACCAATAGAAACAAAACAACCAATTATATCAATTTCCCATGTGGGAAAAACCCAAAAAAGAAAAGAATTAAAAGACATATTTCATAATAGATCCAAAAATCTGATAAAGACAAGTCTTCAATTAAGTTGTAGAGGTCGAATGAATAAGACTGCGGCTTGAAAGTTCAATAAAGTGATAACTCCCAAAAAAATAAATAAATCAATAAAAATAAAAATAAAAAACTGACAGGTAGAAAGCTAACTCAAAGTAGTCTCCTATTCTGACCTAAACATTAATTACTCGTTCACATTTGAAGAGGAAAGTAAAAAGCCCCTTCTTGGAAAGAGTCTCTCCACTCGTTCACATTAATAATCCCACTTGTTTTTGTCTTTGTTTTTGAACGTGACCAATTCTTTACAAACTTTTTAGCCTCTTTTATTTGTTTATTTATTATGTAGTTAAGGTAATATACGATAAAGACTAGATATATATTATATGAGTCCATGACATGACCCTTTCTTCTTTTTTATCCAACGGAAAAGCCCTTGTTTTTAGTCTTATCCTTCCTTTCTTATTTTTTATCCAAAATAAAAGCCCTTGTTTTTAGTCTTATCCTTGGTTTTTAGCCCGTGGGTCAAAGTTTTTATTTTCTTATTATTAATATAATTTTTAAAAGTTTTTTTTTAAGTATTATGTTTAATAACATGCATGTATTGTATTTTATAACATTTAATTTGTTGGTAAAAATAACTATCACCACACATCAATTTTAGCATAGTTTATATGTTTGACTCATAATAGCTAAGCTAGCGTAAGGCTTTTCTTTTGGTCTTTCTAACAAAAATCCAAACTTCTATGGATCAATATTGTCTAGATAAGAAAAAATAATAATTTTCTTTTATGGGTTTTTTTTAATAATAATATATTGGTCCTTTTTCAGTGAGTTAAGCAAACGAACAAGTTTAGTCCACGTGTTTAATATGGATAGAATAACGAATAAATCTGTGATTTTTAAATGCGGTGAAACATCAAATGATACACACAACTATTGTGTGTGTTGGGGGGAGGGGAAGAAAAAAAATTTCCTCTGTGTGTGGGGAAAAGAGAAGAAAAAAATTTCGTATGGAGAGAAAAGCTTTAGGAACAAATGATGAGAAGTCAGTAGGCGAATGGACACGTGTGGAAAAGAGAAGAAAAAGATTTCGTATTGTGGGAGAAGCTTAAAGAACAAATAAAGCGAAGTTAGTAAGATAAAGAAGGATTTAAGTGTAGAAGCACGAAGCGAATCAGAAAGAACCTGAAATGTATTAATTTATCAGGACAATAAATTTTTCTTATAAATAAGAGATGTAAAGTTGTATTTTGATTTATCATAATTCTTAGTAAGATTGAGAGTTTCTCAATTTAAATTCTTCCTAAAATTTCTCTTTTTAAAAATTATTTTCTCTCTTTAATTAATTTGGTAAGGTCAAAGAGTGAGATCTTGTAAGCATTTTAAAGAAAATTTTGTACTTTGATCAATCAATTAATTCGAATAGAATTTTTTTATATTTGTGTACATTTTGGTTCAAACAAAAAATATATATATATATATATATATGAACTTGGTAACATGGTTGTTGGTGGGAAACCGGCCAAATATTTGCATAATGATACTAACGTTTTTCTACCTTATTTTAACTATAAAAATGAAATGGAATTTCAGGTAATGGGTCGCTTTTGAGATAGGTTTTCACATTTCCATTTGTTCCAATAAGAAGAAAGATCCATAAGCCTATCAAAACATGAAGATAGTGAGAGATTAGGGCAATGGAAGCTACCACGTAACATACCCAAAAGGCGAAAAGCTAATCCTACTTTTCCACTTTCGTTTGTTGCTAGCTTTGTGCACACAAACACTTTATAATCCTTCTTTTTTAAAATAAATAAATAAAATCTTATTTTTATTATTATTTTTGAGTGCGAAAGCCACCAAGCTTTCGTACATGGAAGAACCCTATTATTCAGTGCCAAAAGATAAAATTATTCCCACGTGGCTAGCTTCTTTTATTTTTAACTAGAAAGTGACATTTGGGTAAATGAAGTTTACATTTTTTATTTTGCAAAATTTTATTGGATTTGAGTAAAAATAATATAGCGGTAATGGTATCTCACCTTAAGATTTTTGTTAAAATTCACTATATATATATTTTTAATATAAATATACAAATTGTATATATTAATAATTTGAAAAAATTAGGATTCCTTCTTTTTTCAATCCAAAAATAATTATTTAAATATTTTTATTATTTGTGACCTACAATTAGAAATATTAGGAAAAAATATATAATTTAAACTTATTTTTGTACTAATTCTCAAAAATTCAAATACCTTTATTCAAATTATGAAATCTTTAAAATTTGAAATCATTCATATATATGAATTTTATTTTATTTTATAAGGTTGGTGAAAGAGATCCTTAAGTGCATTGGAATATCCTAGTTAGGTTGACTCCTCCATAGCACTCTCATCATCTATCCCACCTTAACGTATTATTAAATAAAACAAAAAACAAGTTAACAAAAGAATTCACAAATAGTTAAAATCAATAAAACCTAAAAGACAGTGTACTACAAACATTACTTGAAAGAAAAGAAGAATAAAAAGTTGGAGCAATAGTTGACCACCGTCTAAGAGCAATGATATTAGGGCTCTTCACGTTGACAATCGGGTGCCTAAGAACCTTCAACTACGTGATACGCATTGCCTCATGCCAAAGATCTAAAAGAGTATCATCCCACCTAACACAATGCTCAAAAGCACTAGACACCGCATCTCACAATCCACAAGCAAAATGACACTTCATAAAGAGATGTCATAAGTCCTCTGCTGCACAACAAAGACAACAATGGAAAAAAAAATCACGAGCAAGCAAAGCGGAATCTATAGTAATCCTTTCGTGAAACAAGCGCCAAGTAAGAACATATTGAGAACGATGAATAAATGTTGTCTAAATATGCTTACCTCAACTAATTTACCTTTCAACTGTAGAAAAAGAGGTATAGGCAGTCTTACAAGTAAGGATTCCATCTAAAGAATGATTCCAAACTAGTGAGTCAGGATCAGGGCTTATTACCACTCTCTCAATCCCAAAAATGAGTGCGGAATGTGAAGAAATAATCTATATATCTATCTGTATATTTATGTAAAAAAAAATAATAAGTTTTAATTTATTAGATAAATGGAAATATAAAAAAAAAATTGTATATTTTGCCAAAATAAAACACAAATCTCAAGATAGCAATTAACAAATGCCATTATCCATATTTTAAATGCTCTAAGCGTACTTTAGGTTACTTTATTCTTAA
The DNA here is from genome assembly GCA_010015005.3 of Ulmus americana. Classification (NCBI taxonomy): domain Eukaryota; kingdom Viridiplantae; phylum Streptophyta; class Magnoliopsida; order Rosales; family Ulmaceae; genus Ulmus; species Ulmus americana. Next base: position 8,942 of record WUAT03015699.1, read on the forward strand.
TTAATAATTTAATAGTGTTCTTTCCTCTTTCTTCCCCTTTCCTTTTTCGGTTTTTGATGAAATTGGTTTTGTGAGTGTAAGCTGCCAATACGAACATGTAGGTTCCTATTTGTCACTTTGTCGGTCGTACTTTTTGATTCTATTTTTACGCACAAAACACAAAATTTAAGCATTAGTGATTAATTAGGGCTAATATTCCCCTTGACACGTCATCATGTCCGGCTTTATGTGCCTCAAAAACTTTATCTTTTCTTCTTTTTCATTGGCCAACTATCTCTTTCTTTAATTATTTCTTTCAATTGGGCATTTATTTATTACCAAAATGCATTTAAATTTTAATGACTATAATATTTTATTATTATTATTATTTAGTTTGGTTTTTTCTTGCTGTTTATAATTTGACTAGAACAAACAATTCTATATTATTCAGATTGTCAATGGCTGCAGCCGGAATATCAATAGAAGTACTTAATGAGATTTGGAAAATCATCAAAAATATAAAAAAATTAAAGATTAATTGACTCAAATATCCCAAACGTTTGTCCAGTTAACACTCAACACCTTATTCTATATATATATATATATATATTTTGTCATTAAACCTCATATAATGTGCAAATTGAGCTTAAGACAAAATTAAAATATAAATAAATAATTAGTTAACTAGTGAAATTGATCCAACAATTCCCCATTAAAAAAAAATGAGTTTTCTTGTTTTGGCTTCCTTCTTTATCAACATCACTAACCCATGAAACTCATCTTGAGGAGGAACATAGATTTTTATTTTTTATTTTTTGTAAAAGATGATAATGAGTTCTAGATATAGGATTTGAATTTGAACAGACATATATAGATCCTCATGCAAAAGAACACTCATTGGAAAGATATGAGGAGAAAAAGGGAGAAATTGAATTTTGACCAAAACAAGTAATAAGACTAGTGGGGTTGCCATTTTTGTTGACCCACATAAGAAGATAACTTGAAATAATAGAAGACAAACGACACTGACATATTTGAGGTAAAGATTCTGTGGGTAGCTAGCTAGTTCCAACTTCCAATCATCAAATTCATTCAACCTATTTAGAAAAAGACAAATTCAAATAGCTACCTTCTTTTATTTTCTTTTAGACCAATTCAAACCCAAATATATATTAAAAGTCTATGGTCTTTGCCTAACACACATCGATGTCGTTTTAAGAACCAAGTCAAATTTCAACAAATTTAGCCACTGTCTTTCCAGGTTCAAGCAAACCTGACCATTCAATCTTAAACACGATCCTATGAATGAAAGCAACCGGTTGGAAAAATGTCCAATATTGGTTGATCTAACGGTTCTCTTTGTTTGATTAATACCGACAACTTAAAGGCACATGAATTTAGAGGATTCTTTGTATAGATTTGTTATGTCAATGTATTTAAACCTTGGAGTTGGTACTTGTGAAATGATGGCTAATTTTTAGTCTTAGATGAAATAATGGGCTGGGGACTAATGGTTACATTATAGGGATATTTACATAAATACTACCTCTAAAATTAGGTCTCCTAACATTTTTAACTATATTATCAATTCTATTACAAAAATGATTTTAAAATCAAGGCGAAAATGATATAGTTAATGAAAAAAGTGTAATCTATGTAGTTTCTTTAACGTTATAAAATAGAGGCCCAAATCAAGTAACGATAATTTATTTGAGGAAATTTCATTTTTATACCTCATTTTCTTTTACCAATTACTTTTGCACACCCTTTTAAAAGTTATTACATTTGTAATTTTTTTTTTTTAAAGTGAATTACGTTTTAAACCCTCAGTAAATTTCATGCTAATATAACATTCATTTTTTTATTTTATTTTATGTAATTTAACATTTTGAGGAGGAGTAAAATAGGTATAAAATATCATGTTTGTAATGGACGTAAAAAAGGGTATAAATGTTTTAATGCCCCCTTTTAGGGGTATTCCTGTAGAAACCCCCAACGATTTCCTTGAATGGGCCCAATTTTATATGGCCCAGTTAGTTTTGTATCATACGATATGGTAGAAATTAGAGGAAATTACACCCTGTATCCCCTTTTCCTTAACCAATTACATTTGTATACTCTTTTAAAAATTATTACATCTATACCCTATTTTTTGGTGTAAAATACTTTTTTACCCTTCCAAATTCAGGGTTATTTATCTTAGTCTCTAAATTTCTTCGTGATTTGTCATTTTATAGAGGGGTAAAATAGGTAAAAAAAGTGACATATATGTAATGAATGTAAAACAGGGGTATAAATGTTTTGATGCCTCATTTTTGGGGCATTCCTGTAGTTCCCCCTAGAAATTAAGTCCAATGGCCCTTGTTAGGCCCGGTCTTTATATTTTGTCACCAAGTTCAAGGGGGAAACTACATGGACTGCCCCTAAAATGAGGCATAAAAACATTTATACCCCTGTTTTAAATCCATTACAAATGTGCAACTTTTTCTACTTATTTTATCCCTCTATAAAATGACAAATTAAAAAGAAACTGAGATAGATAATCTGAATATAGAGGGGTAAAAAAGTATGTAACAAAAAAAGAGAGGCACAAATGTAATGATTTTAAAACGGATGTGCAAATGTAATGGATTAGGAGAAAGGGGTATGGGATGTAATTTCTTCCAAGGAAGGGGTCAATGATCATTCATTTGTAATATTTTTTTATTGTAAATTTATAAATTCATCCCCTAAATATAAGAGTTGAGTTTTAATATAGTGATTAAATTGTAACATAAAGTTTGAAAATATATTGGCTGAGTTTTAATAGATAATAGTTGAGGGGCCGTTTGATTCAAAATTTGAATAATATTATTTGTCTAACGTGGGTTGTTGTTGTGCAATTAGGATTATCATATAAATCATTGTAGAGAGGTGCTCTTTCACTTTCAGCTTTGGTTGTGGAGTTGTGGGCTATTAAAGAGTGACTGGTGTTGGAGTGACATAAATTCTTTTGACCTTTCTTCGAATTTTTTGCATGCTGTGAACCTTGTTTGCAGTGACATACATGCGCTTGTGGACGAGGGAGTTATTGTTGAGGAGATTTCCTCTGCTTTGTCCTTTTCCAGGTGTAATTGGTGTTGTTTTGTGTTGAGGGATGGTTTTGAACTACATTCAATATAACATTAATCTGTATCAAAATCTCAACACCGCATGGCAATAACAAGGGGACGACACGTGGTGGGAAAGTATATGAGGTAAGTATGGTTTCATTGTGTTTCATCTAGCGGTGGAGAAGTATACGGGTAGTTATGGTTTAGTTTTACCAAAAGAGGGTTAAATTTTTCTGTAGTTTTATCAAAAACTGGAATTGAAATATTTCTGGAAAGAGCTATTCTCTATTGACCCCCAAGTAAAAATTCCTGCTGATAAGGTTAATCTGGATTCCCGAAAATTATTTGAGTTTGAAATTGCTGAGGGAATACATTTTTTCTGAGAGTTCGAACCACTGAATTGCCCTGTTTCCACGACTTCCTTGGCTTGGCTACTGCTAGCCATGATGGGATCCTGCACTAAAACATTAAATTTAATATCTGCTAGCTGAGACAAAATATCTACAAAGTTAATCCATCTCTTGTGTCTGAGTTTAGTCATATTGCCGGGTGTATTTAACGATGGCTTCACAATCTGTTCTGATAGTAAAAGGCTGATTTAAATAAAGTTTAAAGCTTTCTAATGCTCCTATGACTGCAAAAATTTCATAATCTATTCTGCTTATATTACCCTTGTTTTTATATTTACCACTGGCATATCTACATAATTTTTCTTTGTTACTGTACTGATCATCTTTTGCTAAGAGGATTGCTCCCCATCCTAATTCACATCCATCTGATTGAATTATTTTATAATCTGAATCTGATTGGATTTAATTTCTAAATCTGGATTTTTAAATAAGATTTCTGCAATATATTTATCTTTTTCCCAATGTTTAGTTGGGTTTTCTCCTATGATTTCTAGCTGTTCTGCTTTAGCTATAATTTTCTGGATATCTCTATCTGACTGAATTTCTATGATTTTATCTGCTTTACTATAATTAAAAGTAATAAAATCTGATTCTTCTATCCAATTTTTATAATCTTCTAAATCTATTTCCTCTAAGAATTGTCTTTCTATTTCATCTAACTCTGTGTTGACAAAATTAAGCTGATTCTTAATATAATCTGAGGGGACTAATCTATCTAGATCCTGGTTGCAATAATTTAACTGTTTCCTAATATCTTCTATTTCTACATCTTCATTTAAAAGGTTTCAAAAAATTCTAAATCTGAAACTGGCATACTATCTTCTGGTTCTAAAAGACTGACTTGTATAAGGTAAAAGCTACAACCTGTGTCTACACATGCTACTACCGATATTACCTTTTATCTGAAATATATTTTAACTGGGACATAAAGACCTTTAATTCTACTATTAACACTGTTAAATATGTCCGAGAATTTATATTCTATTTTATCGAATTCTGATGTTTCTGTTAAAACTCCTAATACTGTTGGTCTTGTCTATCTGAATTAGATATATTTTCTAAGTCTGGCATAGGTATTTCTAAATGAGGCTGATCTGGATATATATCATTCTTTTCTAAAGCTAACTTAATTCTGGCTATTTCTAGCTTAGTTCTTTCATTTTCTAATTCTAATTTCATAATTCTGTGTTCATTAACCTGATTTTCTGAGACTATTATTTTTATCTAATTCTACAGTTTTTCTTTTAACGACTGACTTATCAATACATGCTTGACATATCTGTATTTCACAATGCTGACACTTATATCTTTTCCTATTTCTCGAAAGAATTTGCAATCTATACAAGGAGTTGAGGCTTCTCCTTGTCTCTGTATGAACTCATGTTCACAATTAGATTCTAAGTCGTCTAAGGCCGCGCAAAAGGTATTTAAACTATCTACTAATTCATTTAAATCTGTTTCTGATTCTAAATCACTATCACTATCATTACTAATCTACACTATAGACTGATTCTTAGTCTTCTAAATCCGAATCAGGTTCTTCTACCATGTTGAATATAGCTAATTTAACATTGTTATTATCTGGTGTTCTACGGTTTGGACATACATTAGCTAAATGATTTTCTGAGTTACAAATGTAACATTTACAACCTGGAGGATTTTTTCTGGGTTTTCTAGACTGAAATGGCCTATGTTGCTGATATTTTCTAGACTGAGATCTTTATTTTTTCCTAAAATATCTCTTTTTCCACGGTTTAAACTTGCTGGTTTTATAAGTTCTAGATTTTCTAAAACCTATTTTTCTCTTGTTTTTATATTCTGACTTATCTCCATAAGACTGAGGAGTATAAAAACTCCTACAAAAACTGTAATTAATTTTCCTAGTTTGCTGTAAGGCTATTTCTTTAACACACATTTCTTTTAATGTATTAGCTATAGCATAACAAATGGTTCTAATGCTGAGTTTTTCACTTAAAGGACAAAGTTTATC
>WUAT03015810.1:0-14402 GCA_010015005.3 Ulmus americana
GGATTAAATTTTCAACTTCTATTGGATTGAATCGAATCAAATCCAAAAATTAAAAATCTAATTGACATTAAATTAGATTAAATGTGCTAAAAATAAGTTGAATTTAATTAATTTACCCCCCTAGTGCCGATTGCCAAAATGTGCAAACTATAGGGAACATTGGCGCGAATAAGTGTAATATTTAAATAAACCCCGAATATAAAGTATAAAAGAGCAACGTTATTCTTTCGAAAAGAAAAAAAAAAAAAAAAAGTTTCTCTGTTTAACCAAACAAAAGGCAGATCATTTGCTGCAGACCAAAATTGGGTGTCTCCATTTTTCTCCTCTTTTGTTCAGTGACAATGACACTGAATAGGAGCCATCCCAAGCAAACCCTGAACCTTTCAAAGCAGGAATGTCTTTATATGCTTCTTTTTTTACATAATCAAATGAATCCTAATCAACTTTCTTGAGTATTGTTAGGCCTCCGGTAGGGCATGTGTCTCTGGTCTTTGGAAGCACTCTTCTTCCTCCTCTTCTCCATGTAAGCTTCGAGCTTCCCAGATGCCTGATCATTAGAAAAGAAGCCATTAGTTTGCGAAAGGGCACTCGAGTTTAATATATCACACAAACCATTATTTATTTTCCCCTCCATGAGCATTGAGAAAGAAAGCTAAAATTATACCTTGAGCTCTTGGTATTTTTCAGTAAGCCTTTGCTTTCGGATCTCAGCTGCACATAAAAGGAAAGAGAGTCAACATTTTATCGAATCGTATATAATAATGATTTCTCTTAACCACAAGGTAAGCGTCACTCCAAAGCATTTCTCATATGTTCATAACAATTTCCCCTTTCTCTTTTCCTTGTTCTTTTGTTCTTTTTCTGTATACATGATTGCCTTTATTAGAAACTTATACTAATGCCTTAGCTTCTTCTGCAAGAAACCGACTCCTTTTGTGGTAGTACTGCCATTAAAGTCTCCTAAAATTAACACCTTCTTCATGGGCACAAGGATAACCTAGTAGCAACAAGCCTCTCAATAGACAGCACTCCACTAGATCAAGTCTCAACTCTTTGATTTGGAACTAGAAAATCGCTAATTTAAACCAATAGTTGGCGTTATGCTTCATGCTAAGTATGTGCTGAACTATTTTTTTTTTCTTCCTGAGGTCTATGTCCCCAATCACTCAAAACAAAACAAAAACACTGATAGAAAACACCACGCCACAAAAAAGAGGGAAGAGAGAAAGAGATGTACATTTCTTAAGATAAAAGGGTTGTTTTCCTTGCTTTATGGCTTCCCTCTCTTTTTTCTTGTGCTCAGACAAAATTGCACTATCAGTGCGCTTTGTAGACCCAAACTTCAGCTGTTTGTCCTGCAAAGTGACACAAAAAAATAAAGGGATTCAGTAGTAACTACAACAATTTCTAGAGAAAATCAAAGAGTTACAGGAAATCTCTGAAAGTCATGTAAATGAACAAAGTAAGCAAATCATCGAAAGGAAAGAACTTACAATCCAAGATAGACGGTCTTGTAGAGCTTCGGTGACTTCTGGATCTCCGGTTTTCTTCAATTGCTTGTGTACTTCCTGTAACATCCAATTCAAAACTCAACAAACAGATAGAGACCTCTAAGTAGAAGAAAACATAATTTATTCAAGATAATTACCTCTCTTTCAGCAGGAAGCTCTTCCTCATAAAGAAAACTGTATCTTTTCTTAAACCTGCAAAGTGCCAGATACCAGATATAAATATCCCTCCCAAAACAAATACTCAAAACAAAAAAGAAACAGCCTAGCAAATAAAGCTACACAATCAAGGATGAAACTTTAACGTGAAATTCCCATTTATTTGATTCCATATCTACATTGTCATTATAAAGTCAATAACTTTGTCTACTGATAAGTAGTAAATCACAGGCAGATTCATTCTCACAGAAAAAGTGCTTACCCATCAGGATCATAACTACCACTCAAAGTGTCAAAACGCGGGTCGCGTATAACCTGAAAATACAAGGAAAAAACATCCATTTGATCATCAAAACTCCATAAAATAGAGGAACCTACTTCAAACAACTAACTTCCATTGACCTTCACACAAGAAACCACTTTTACTCTATCACAATAAATTACTACTCAATGAGTGATATCTCAATTTACAAGATTGATTTGAATACATTCGAACTCAAACTCACCCTTTTAGGAGCTTGAATGACTTCTCTAAATCGAGAAACCGGCTTCAAACAACTAGCTTCCATTGGCCTTCACACAAATGCACACAACCGGTTACTTCAAATTCAACAAAAATCCAACAAAATTGATTAAAAAAACCCAATTCAATAGCTCAAAATACCTGTTCTTATTTGCTCGCCCAGTTTTCTTCCCTTTTAGCTTTAGATTCACCGAATCCGATCCATCAGCTCGCGCCCTTAGCAGCTCCCCGAACGTCACATTCGCTAGCTCCCGCTCTATTTCTTCTTCCTAGCAACCCAAAAATAAAAATCCCATCTTTACTTCGTCAATCCACCAAAAAAAAAAAAGCTAAAGAACAACAAAAACAAAACTATAAAGTCTCTAAATAACCCACTTCTTCAGAAGCAAAAGAAGATTCATCTTCTTCTTCGCTATCTTCGAACTTGATTTTGCTAGGTTTACCAACTTCACTCTTGAAATTCTTCATCTCGACTCGAAATCAAATTGCCCTAGAATTAAAATCACCGTTCAAAACTGAAACAAAATAGAGAGAGAAAGAAACTCGGAGCTCTCACCGGAAAATTCGAGGTATAAACTCACCGGCGAAGGAAGAAGGCTTCGGCGTTAACGACTGGTTTGGGAGACGGCGACGCAGCGTCGCACTAAAGGCTGAACTAGAACAAAAGAGTTGAGCGGGTTTTTAAGGTTTTGCGTAATCTGGTATGCTGAGGTGCATGGTAAAAATTATGAGTGCCAATCATAGGTATACACGTGGAACTAGAATAAAGTACACCCAGGCCAAAACCCGACCCAAAAAACTATGTGGATATGCCGATCTAAACATTTCGAATCTTCGATAACTTCGAAGCTCAAACTCAAAGAGATAAGTAAGTTAGAGGAAATTTCATTTTGGTACTCTAATTATCAAAAATATCAAACACTACCTCAAATTTTAAAAAACAATATTTTGGTACCTTATTGATAGAGTAAATTTTGTTTGGGATCGAACCACACCTAGCCTACCTAGGTACCCAGAAATGACGAAATGTTTTGAAAACTTTAAAATTACCCTCAATATTAAAATATATTTATGTTTTTGGAAATTTATGTTCGGTTGGTTCACGATTTTGCAATATTCTAAACATGTATTCTAAATAGAGACATTATAAAAAAGCATTATAAAAAAATATTTTTGTTTGATTGTAAATATTCTAAACAGAGCATTTAAAAAAGTAATGGAATAATAAAATTTAAGAATAATATAATATAAAAAATTATATTTTATTTAAAAAAATAGTTGAGAGAAGTAATATTTAATTTAAAAAGTGGTGGAAAAAAGTAATATTTTATTAAAAAGTTAGTAGAGAATAAAATGAACCCATATGACTTTGATGTTGCAAAAAGTGGAATTTCTTAGTAAATTGTGAACTAAACATCTCTGATTTTTAAAAATAACCAAACAATCCTAAATTATTATTTTTGTTTACAGGACATTTAAACTTTACTAAACATCCCTGATTTTTTAAAATAACCAAACAACCCTAAATTATTATTTTTGTTTACAGGACATCTAAACTTCACTAAACATCCCTGATTTTTTAAAATAACCAAACAACCCTAAATTATTATTTTTGTTTACAAGACATTTAAAATACTTTATAAAATATTATTTTTATGAGTAAAAATATATATATTTATTGAAATTTTAAGGATATTATGGAATTTAAAATAAAAAAAATTGGTCTTTATTATTTTTTTTAATCTTAAAATAAAAATTTGGTCATGTAAGAGTACCTAGTTGTAGTCAATTCAATCAATATGAAACCAAAATATAATTGTTTAAAATACCAGCTACTTTTTAACAATTTTGATAACTATAAGTACCAAAATATATAACTTTCTCTCCCAACTTAATTACCCCTGGGACTTCTCATCTTAAACCTTCTCTGGAAGGCTAAAGTGCAAAACTCAGAACAGGTAAGAAAAGTCCACCCTTTTAGATATGGAGCTCGAAATGGAATCCATGGCGGCTTCGATCGGAGTCTCTGTTCCGGTGCTCCGATTCCTCCTCTGTTTCGTCGCCACCATACCCGTAAGCTTCTTCTCCCGTGTTGTGCCTGGTCGACACGCCAAGCATCTCTACGCCGCCGGTACCGGCGCTCTTCTCTCCTATCTTGCGTTTGGATTCTCTTCGAATCTTCATTTTTTGGTCCCAATGTTGCTTGGGTATGCTTCTATGGTTTTGTATCGCCGTCGATGTGGGATCATCACTTTTTTTCTGGGATTTGGATATCTAATTGGCTGGTATGTAATTTTTTTTCTTCTATTTTTTCGTTTTGGTGAGCAAATTTGTGGAATTGATTTGGTTTTTAGGTTTGGTGATAATGTTGATGTAAAGCTCGCTTTTTTTTCCCAGTTTCAATCCAAAACGAAAGTTTAGAAAGCTAGATTGGGCAGTTGAAGATGGATTAGATGCAATTTATCTTAATTGGTTTCAAATGAATGGCTTTTATCTCAAAAAAAATTTAATATTTGTTGCTTTTACAATGTGGAACGATTGGAATTTTGAGTCCATTTGTAGGAGTTCTTATGCCCAAGTACCAATCTGCTTAGGCAACTTCAAGCAGTTGCTGTTTAGCTACATTAACACTTGGTTTGATTAGGATTCTGAAGTGACATTAATGCTTTTTAGTTTCAAGAATCTTGACCTTTTGTACTTGTGTGTAGCCATGTCTATTACATGAGTGGGGATGCTTGGAAGGAAGGTGGAATTGATGCAACTGGTAAGCAAAATTTTTAGAAAATTATCATTACTAAGTAATGATGATTTTCATTTATTGTAACTTGTGGGCTTTTTCTCTCGATTGCATTAATGCTAGAAAGTTTTAAACTGATAAACTTACAAAAGTTTTCCGGGGCAGGTTGTCCCTGTGTCACCATAGAGGTTGTCTAACTTTGGTTTTTATTTTGTTTTCTTTTAGGAGCCTTAATGGTATTAACACTGAAAGTTATCTCATGTGCAATAAATTACAATGATGGTTTATTGAAAGAAGAAGACTTGCGCGAGACTCAGAAGAAGAACCGGTTGATTAAGTTGCCTTCACTGCTTGAGTACTTTGGCTTCTGCCTTTGTTGTGGTAGCCATTTTGCTGGTCCAGTTTATGAAATGAAGGATTACCTTGACTGGATTGAAGGAAAGGGGGTAGATTTGCTTCTGTTCTCTCTTTCTTTTTTTCATCAGATGATGGTTTTTTTTCCTCTTATTTTTTATTTCGTTGAGTGAAAATATTTTTGCAGATCTGGAGCAAATCAGAAAAAGGCTCACCATCACCATATGGGGCAACTATTCGAGCAGTTCTGCAAGCTGCTGTTTGCATGGCCATATATTTGTCCCTGGTACCCCGTTTTCCCCTGTCCCGATTTTCAGATGAGGTATACCAAGGATGGGGATTCTGGAAACGATTGGGGTACCAGTATATGTCTGGATTTACAGCCCGGTGGAAATATTATTTCATCTGGTCAATTTCAGAGGCCTCTATCATTATTTCTGGCCTCGGGTTCAGTGGCTGGACTGACTCTTCACCTCCAAAGCCACGATGGGATCGTGCCAAAAATGTTGATATTCTCGGTGTTGAGTTAGCGAAGAGTGCTGTTGAATTGCCCCTTATGTGGAATATACAAGTCAGCACCTGGCTCCGTCATTGTAAGTCTTCATTTCTCAAGCTTTCCATATAGAATGTCTTTAGTTCAGGATTAGAAACATCAATAGAACAAAAAAAAGGTGGCAAGTGTTTTATGCTTTTGAGCCAACTAAAAGAATGAAATTTGTTCACGTTGAAACTTGTGAATATCAATGAAAGACGATATTATTTGTATTCTAGTCACACTATCTTAAAAGTTGTGCTTGTGTAGATGTCTATGATAGGCTTGTTCAAAAGGGGAAGAAACCTGGATTCTTTCAGTTGTTGGCTACGCAGACGATCAGTGCTGTTTGGCATGTGAGTGTTGTTCTTCTAGTGGTTCTACTTCACTTTTGTTTTATTTGTTCATAAGAAGTGATGCTAATGTTAAGCTTCAAGATTGAAAATGAACAACACATTGGATATAAGTCTTGTTGTAACTCTTTTCTTCTGTTTTTCTTGACAATTGTAGGGGTTATATCCAGGCTACCTCATATTCTTCGTTCAATCAGCATTGATGATAGCTGGTTCAAGAGGTATGAATCAGGCTGCCTTTGTTATTACCATGCTTTCTGTAGATAATTAACAAGTTTCCTTTTGGTTTTCCTATGATGCTGCTTTTGCAAGCAGTCTTTTACAGATGGCAACAAGCTGTACCCCCAAAGATAGCTATCGTGAAGAAGATCCTAGTGTTGCTGAACTTTGCATACACCCTTTTGGTTCTGAACTACTCTTGCATTGGTTTTCAGGTGAGTCATTTCTCTCCCTCTCTTTCTCTCTCATGCCAACTTTAGTGCCTTACAAGTTCTTGTCATGCCGAAACAGGTTCTAAACCTGCACGAAACACTTGCTTCATATCAGAGTGTGTATTTCATTGGAACCATCCTTCCCATAGTGACTATCCTCCTCAGCTACGTAATCAAACCAGCAAGGGCCGCAAGACCCAAATCGCGGAAAGATTAACGAGGTAGAAAGATATGTTAAACGGTTCGAATGAGAATAGGAAACCCCTTTGTCATTTCAAGTTTTCTCCACCTTTTTTAACTCGAATTTCTACATGTTTTAATTTGTGCAAGTGTTAAAGAATACAAACATTTGAATTGAATGGCATTTAAACTATTCAAACCAGTTCTTTCCACTTTCGGAATCTGTTCTGGAATTTAAATTTAGGTAGTTGAGAAACATCATTTCCAAATTTACCTTTTCACTTTCAGATCAATGCTTGAAGCAAGAAGAAATGGAGGATCTTCTCTTTAAAAAAAATCTCTAAGTGCTTTTATGGTTGTTGGCTCACCTGACTGTTAAGAGAGAGAGGTTTGGTAGCTACTATTAGATAATTGACTAAGGTTAGGCAACCAATTAAAGACCATTAAGCATGAATATAACCAAAAAGAAAGAAAAAGTGGCTTACTTTATTGGTCTTAGAGTAATTCAAGTGGCTTCTAATTTCATTGATTTAGAATACTTCTTTTGGCACTTGGGATTGAGCTTTAATTATAAAATGGTAAAACTCTTGAAGTGGTCCAAGTTAAGTATCAATTTACATATAAATGATTAATTGCCAAATACTCCCTTTTCCATAATTTGTTTATATTCTAAAGTCTAAACAATATTATTAGAAGTGGTCTTCTCATATATACAAAAGAGCTAAAATTATGTAAAATTAAACAAACCAAAATTAGCAAATTTTGTCCAATTTCTCATTGAAAGAGCCAATTTGTGACAAATAAGATAACAAATTGATTACACAAAATCAATAATACAATTTTACAATAACAGTGAAATTGATTTAAAATAAAAATAAATTGATATATATATATATATTTTCCATGAAGAAAAGGACGACTATATCCATGTGAACCAATCACATAAGGAAAGCAAACATTTGCCAACTGGCTTCCAGATTTTTTGATTATCCAGAGCTGGCATTAACATGTTCCTTCCTTCTTATGACTGTTTGTTTTCCCTTTCTACTTTCTAGACAACGATTGCCTCGTTTACCTTTTTTTTTTTTTTTTCTCTCTAACTTTTTCCATTCTCCCTTTAAATTTCTCTAGAAAAACCAAGTGTTTGTACATGCATCACTCATCTCAACAATGGTTTTTTCCCCATTTTCTTTTCTTATCAGGGTGTTCATAAAGCTAGAGATTTTCTTCTCTCTCCTTTTCTTCACGTAACTAAAATTTCAAATTATCGTTTCTATTTATAGGAAGAAACTTTTTCTTTGCTGGCCATTCGTTTTCTTTCCTTTTCCTTTCATCTTTCTTTTTTCTTTTCCATTTCTTCTTCTCTAATTAGAATAATAGATCTCAGTTTCTTCTTCTTCTTCTTCTTCTCTCTAGTTCATACCATTTGCTTTCAGATCACACATAAACCAAAAGCCTGCAACTTTTCCTGTAATTGGAATAGTCAAAACAAGTCCATCCCACTTGGTTTTCTTTGATTCCAAAACCTATGAGGTCCAAGAATCTTTTTTTCTCATCTGGGTTTCCTCTAAACCAAGGGAAGAACATAAAAAACTTCACTTTTTGGTGAGTTTCTTGCTTGTGTAGCTCTTCCATTGCCAAAGTTTCATTACAAGATCAAGCATATATATATTGTGGTTGTGTGTGTACCCTCTCATGGAGCCGATGAAGGGGAAGATTAACAGTATTTTCTCGTCCGCGAAGAAGAGCTCTGTGGGCAACAACAATGGTGGTTCTAGTGTTGGTGATTTGGAAGTTAGGCCAGGAGGATTGTTGGTTCAAAAGCGAAATTCTGATATGAACCCAAGTTCTGTTTTTGTTCCCACCATTAGAGTTAGAGTCAAATATGGCTCTACCTATCACAACATTTGTATCAGTTCCCAAGCTAGCTTTGGTATTTGTAATTTTTTTATTTTTTCTTCTTTTTGTGTGTTGGAAAAGAAGAGGGTAGGATTAATGGAAGTTGGTTTTTGGGTTGCAGGGGAATTGAAGAAGAAATTGGCAGGACCAACTGGTTTGAATCATCAAGATCAAAAACTGATTTTCAAAAACAAAGAGAGAGATTCCAAATCGTTTCTGGATGTTGCTGGAGTTAAAGATGGCTCCAAGATGGTGATGGAAGAGGACATAGTAAATAGAGAAAAGAGGTTATTGGAAAATTTTAGAAATGCAATTGAAGAAAAGGCTTTCAAATCGTTAGCTAATATCAACTTGGAAGTGGACAAACTTCAAGGGAAGGTAAATTCTAATTCAAAACGAATCATAAAATTCTCGTGTAAATTTAGTTACATTTTTTAATAGATTGGTTTGTTACTTCAATTGAGTAGGTTATTGCAATGGAAGCAACAATTTCTAGGGGAAGGAAAGTCGCGGAGATAAATGTGGATAATCTGATCGAGATTTTGATGTCGAAATTAATAGCATTGGATGGGATTGTTGCAGATGGAGAATTAAAACAACAGAGAAGAACACAAGTATTTCAATTTTTTTATGAACTAACTTAGTTCATATCGAAATATTGTACTAACTTTTTGTGTTCTTATCTTGAAGGTTATAAGAGTTCAGAAGTACATAGAAACTCTTGATGTGGTGAAGCTACAAAGTTCCAAATCTAGTAGCACTAAAGTGAGAATTCCAATTCTACAACAAGAGAACTCAACTAGAGAGAAACCGAAGCCGGGATTGAAAATGCAGCAGCCTCTAAACCAAGGAAATTACAGAGCAATAAGGCCAGTGTTTGAGAGACCAAACAAGCAATCTGAGCAATTAGTGGTGAGCACAAAATGGGAAACTTTTGATTGAGTGAAGATCCCAACTTTCTTTCTCTCTCTGTCAAGTAAACTTCAAAGCTTCTGGTTTTATGATGCAAATTTGTATATATTGGTTGTAGTGGATAAAGATTAAGGATAAGAAGAAGGAGGGGAGTGTTAGGCTTGTCTATAATTTCTATGTTTCAATTTGGATAGATATCAAGTACTATTTCACCAATTTCCAAAATCATTATGTCAAATTGCAAGCTTGTTTGAACATTTTTTTTTTTCTTCTATAACCAACTGTTAAGAGTCTCACATCAAATAAGAGTGGAAACTTTAATATATTAATATCTCAATAGATTAACTTTTTGAGATGGAAGCCCAAGACTTTAATATGGTATCAGAGTCTAACAAGCTCAAATGAGCAATCAATCCAAAAATGAAGAGCCAAAAGAGATTGATGAGCCATAAGAGTTATTATCTTGCGATAGCATGTTAAGAGTCTCACATCAAATAAGAGTGGAGACATTAATATATTAATATAGAAGTTGGATAACTCCACTCAATAGAAGTTAGATAACTCCACTCAATAAATTTATCTTTTGAGATGAAAGACAAATACTCTAATATTAACTCTCTTTTTATGTGTTTTGCTAATAATGTTTAACTCGATTAAGTAATCAATTAGTTGGCTTAATATTATCTATTAGGATCGAGATATGTCAATAACCGCTCGAAGAAAAAGATGAACAAGAAAAAAATTTATATAAACTCTTGCGAAAAATCGGATTGATGAGTAGTTGAAAGGACTAGTCAAAAGCACAAGTAATGTGACTCATAATGGCAAATCATGAAAGAAACTGATGAATTTTCTTCTTTCAGTTACTCCAAGTACCAAAAGGCATGAAATGACCAAAAGCAAAAGTTATAATATAATTTACAGAGAGCTTCTCAAGCATGTTAGTTCACTTTCGTTTTGATTACCTTTGGAGTAAAGAGACCTTTCCCTTATTCCTTTTGTTTTCTCTATTTATTTGGTAAAATAACTAAAGGGTATTTTTACTCTACTTCACAAGAGCAAAGGGATTGTTTGTTGTCGTTTTTCATGAAATACATGGTGAGATTGTCTTATGAAATTGGGAAAGGCATTTTTTGTTGTCGTTTTTCCATTTGATTTGTCTTCTGTATTGGCCAATATTGTTTGTTGTCGTTTTATCTCTTTCTGTTTATGTGGTTCTCAAGCTTTTTAGGATCTATTCATTGCATTATCTGTGAAAGATCACATGACATTTTTACTATACTTTAACGTAGCATAAAGCTTGGAAGGAGGTGATTTTGGTTTTTTCTATGCTAACAATAGAGAGAATACAAGTGAAAAAAAGATGGCTATAAGGCTAGCTACAACGAAACATGATGTATGATATATGCAATCAATTCTCCTAAAAGCCGTGAAATTTAGGAGAAAGTACAATTTAATTTAATTTTTATATTACCCTGGATTAAGTATTAGAGCGCACTCTAAGCACTATCTGTTTAAATCTTACTTTGAGAATCTCTTGCGAATGAACGAACGAGTATCTTGCAAATGAACGAACGAGTTTAGATACTTTTTCGTACTCAAGCTAAATAGGCCCACCTCATGTTCGAGTGATGCTCAAGTATAAAAACAACTAATTTTCATATGGGGTCCACCTTTTAGGTAAAGACAATAACCATTTTCGGTTATACAAAATAATAATATTACTAAACTGCATATATATAACTACTTTGCTTTCTCCCGACTATATGGGCATAGCTAAGTAGTCAAACGCTACTTTAAGATGCTCAATTAGATACCTTAAGTTTGAATTTCATTAGAAGAACCACAAAGTTTAAAAATTTTAACTTTTTTCATCTCATTAGACAAATACATGATAATGATTAAGATAACTCTTAAAGTGATTGTATAATATTCAATTTTATACATTAAAAACAGGTCATAGAATCTCTTAGCAATTTGGTTGCATTATAAGTGTGACTTCAAAAAGCTTTTGGTCCTACATTTCTAGCTTGACACAAACAAACTCTCGCCATTTATGATCAAGTTTGAATGATTGGTTTTTCTTCTCTTTTTGTTCCATTGGGAAGCTGTTGGCCCAAAGGATGAAACATAGCATGAGTTCTTAGGAATTTTGAAGAACCAATTCTAATTAAGTCTCTTGTGGTCCCCACATAGGTATGATATGTATCCCTACCTTGAGACACTTTGCTGGGTAGTCGAAATTATAATGGAGTTAGTTTTGTTTTTGTAGTACAAGCTGGGCCTTTCTTCAAAGTTTTCTTTAGGAGCTGTTATCAAGATTTCCATGACTTCATTTGGAGGGCCCAACTTAGTTTCTGTCTCCATTGGGCTAACCATGGGCCCATATTTTTAAGAGTAATTGGAGCAAATGATTATTTTTATTTATTCGAATTGATATTTACTTCTTTATTAAAAAAAATTCATCACTAAAACCCCTATGCTACAATGTATTGGCACTTTTACATAAAAATATCCTGAAACTACAGAGCAATTTTGAACAGAATTGCTAGTACACAGTAACATGGGGTTAGTAATGAAAAAAAATCAATAAGGGAGCAAAGCGCCAGTTTAAGTAAACGAAATGAAACATTTGTGCAAATTAACTTATTTTTAAATAATTTTTTTTTAATAATATTATTATTTAAAATTAAGTGTAATTTTCATACCTTTGTGAAACTTAGACCGCTTACTGTAACAGCCACTATTTATGAATTTCACACGGAATTCTATAAAATAAAATAAAAAATACTACTCAATTTTTTTTTGTCATATATTAAAAATTATAAGATACAATTACCATATTTAAAAATTAAACTATATATTTTGAGTTTTATTATTTATATACTTCAATTTTAATTTTGTTAGATTTCTTTTTAACTTTTTGGGGAGAAAATCCTGAATTTAATTTAGGGATATTGACTATTTGGTACATGTAGTTCGCGTTAATAACAAAAAGTATATTGGTGTTTGAAAAAAGAAATAAGGGTATTCTGATGATCGATTTAAGACCATTTGGTACCCTGACAACCTTTATTTATGACAATTAGTACCCTAGTTAACATAAGTCAATACAATTTTTTTTTAAAATACACTTAAATTGCCCTTTAATAAATAAATTCATTAATAATTAAAATAATAAAAGTATTTAATAAAAATAAACAAATAAACAAATAACAAAAACTTTAAAGAAGTTTTTTTTTATTTAACCAATTTAAATGTTTTGTATAAAATTAAGTAATACAATAAAAGTATTTTGGATATTTTACTTATCCAGGTACCAAATTGTTCCAAAAATGATCTTGAAAGTACTTTAATATTGTTTCTCAAACACAAGAATATCTTCTATTATTAACGCAAAATACAGAGTACCAAATGATTATTATCCCTTTAATTTATAAATTGGTCATTTCAAATTTTCATTGTCTTACTAATAAAAATTTAACCCAACAAAATGTATGACTTTAATAGGGAAGTTTAAAATCAGTTTTAAAAAAATAGAAAGTTAAAATCTAAAAACATAAAATACAAAGAATAAATAGTAGCTTTTTCAAAAATAATAATTACTATAAAGAAATGAATAAAAATTGAGGAGTTTTTTTTGTTTTTTTTAATGGCCATTAACATCAAAAGGGGCCATGACATGAATGGAGACACTTCCAATTTAAGCATACAAATTGCATGTCGTTCAACAATTCAAACTAATAATTTGCTATTCCAACAAATTAGAATAAGTCTTGTGTGGAAACGCAACCAGATATTTCACAATATTTCCAATTTACAAGTATGACTCTTTCGTTTTGGACCATTTCTTCTTTTATTAGTCAACTTCCCAGGCTTTCATAACAAAATCACATGTCATTTATTCTCCTTTCAAATTAAATTCAACAATTATTGTGAGGGAAAAAAGTTTACATATGAAAGAATTAATTAGCAAACACAATGTGAAATAGACAATTAGCAAGGAAAGAAAAGTTACAAAAGACAAGTAATTAAAAGATAAGAGCTAAATCTCATTGTCAGGAAGTGGATGCCCAGTTAAGAACTTCTCTGCAAAGTGAAAGCCAGGTCCGAGACGAAGTAGAAAGTTACCAGAAAAGATAAGAGACACACTAGCAAGCCTGAACCCCGTACTGATGTCTCTGTCTATGTCAGACCACCACCTCCACTACACCTGCAGAGGTTGTCATCTATGCCAAGGTTGTCTCATAAAAAACAAAAGCCAATAATTATATAATTTGTATTTATTTATATAATTTGTACAGGGCAATACCCAAAAAATATATAAGGGTAAACGCTGCCTAATCGAGAGAAAGTTAGGTCATATCACCAAAATACTACACACATCACAAGGTCATATTGTATTCTCTCCCCTTCCTCCTCTCCTCGGGATTTTATCCACTTCCTTAGTTCCGCGAAGTGGACGAATCAGAGGGATATTCTCCTGTATCCTTCAAGAGTGATTCAATGACAATCTCCAGTAGATGTAGGTTATCTTTTTCGGGCTGAACCACTATACATCCGGTCTCCATCCTTATCTTTTCTTAATTTTGATCTATTTATCCTCTTGTGAGCAATTTTTTATTTGTTTCTATACGTTGGGATAAAATCTACATTAACAACTATAAAATAAATAAATAAAATTCGAACTTGCATTGGTCATACATATATGTTATCCTCTATTTTTCTTCATTTTTTTTAATAAATAAAAAAATCCATGAATTAGAATAAAAATAAAAATAAAAAAAAACCCTTTAACTGTTATGAAAGTCAAC
>WUAT03016028.1:0-14398 GCA_010015005.3 Ulmus americana
AAAAACAAAAAAAAAACTTTTTTTTTTAAAACCCCCACAAAAAGGGCATGCAGATAAAATGAAAAATGTAAGAAGAAGCAGCAGAAGACGAAGAAAAAAAAGAAACATAAAAAATTTTACTACCCTCCACATATGAGACGGACATATAAGATAAAAAGAAAAAAAAGTAGAAAATGAAGAAGAAAAGAAAAAGAAACTAAAAGTAAAAATAAAGTAAAATAAAATAGAATTTTTTTTTTTACCCTACAAATAGGGCAGTCTTAAGCGATAAAGATGAAAAGGAAAAGAAAAAGAAGAAGCAGCAACTGAAAAAAAAAATAGAAAAAAGAAAAAGAAAAAGAAATAATAAAAAATAATTTTTTTCTTTTTTACTTTTGGACCAAATTGCTGATAATATAAGAGTTCAGAGACTTATGGTGCAATATGTAATTATTCCTAGTTTTTAATGTATTTAGTTTTAAATTTTTATTAGAATTTGAAGGGTAATTTTGGGATTTTAAAAAAATGGGTAATATTAGAGTACCATAATAAAATTTATGTAAACGATAGGGTATTATTTTTATATTTTTGAAAATTGATGGTCTTTTCTATAATTTTGACTATATAAAGGTACTAAAATGTAATTTTCCCAATAGAAAAATAATTATTATAATCCATTGAATAAAAATCTTTAAAACTAGTGATCAAGATTAGTATCTATGAACTGTAGAAAGTACTTGACTCTAGTTAATTAATATTGAAATAATTAAGGCGCCTTATAATTTTGTGGTTGAGCTTGTTTTATTAGTGTTTTCAAATAACCAATTAATCAAGATACTAATAAGTGAAATTAGACAATTGTATGTTTTAATTATGTTTATTTGAAAAGACTAATAAAACAAGCTCAACCAAAAAATTATAAGGCGCCTTAATTATTTCAATATTAATTAGCTAGAGTCAAGTACTTTCTACTGTTCATAATACCAATCTTGATCACTAGTTTTAAAGATTTTTCTTCAATAGATTTATACTATTTAATACAAAAATAACACTTAATTGAGTCTTTAGTTACTATTGTCTTTTCTTCTTGTCTAAATTGATTTTCTTAGTTTATTTATTTAGTCCAACTTGACAAAACATTCCAACTATTTCGAAAAATAAAGTAGAAAGACACATTCGAACAACTAGTCTCAACATTTAAATTTTAAAAAAAAAAAGAAAAAAAAATAGATCTTTGTTATAAGGGGGTTGTTATTTTTTTTAATTATTAGTATTATATCTTAGGGAGCAATCACTAATTAAATTGAGTAGAAATTATATTATTTATTAATCAGAGTTAAAGAATAAATTATTTACTTTAGAGTGTTAAGAATCGTGATAAAAATATGAGTAAATTCTAGTAATATTCATGTAAACATACAATTTAAAGGCTAATGTAATCATTTTGATTTTTAAATTTTTTTCTTTATAATTACATTAGTTTTAAATTTAAAAGATCTAATTTTTAGCATAGTCTAATAAATTTAAAAGTCAATTCAAATTAGAATTCTCAACCTTGTAAGTTGGGAGATTATTTTGAATAAACAAACTGCATCCTCAATATTTAATCCCACAAGTAACACTTAGCTAATTAGAGGTATTATTAAGTTTACATTATTGGACGGATCTTCATAATGGTCTTTTTATTCAATTATTACATTAATATTGTCTTAGTTGTTATCTCCTTTATAAAAGTGGAGAGTGATATCACACACACATCCATATAGACCTCAATTGCTCCTTTAATAGACAAAATAAAAACTTTTCAACTTTTTTGTTTTGTTGGAATAGGGATAATTATTATATAGCCTGGTCTAGCTAGTCCATTTGTGCCTCTGGTTATTTTAACTAGTGGAACAATAAGAACTTCTATACAATTTTAGAAGCTTTAATAAACTTCTTGTTCACATTTTAATGACACACAACATAAATTTATATGAAAACCACAATAGCTCCTTTAATAGACAAAAAGAAAAACTTTTGAAATTTTGTTATATATATTGGAATAAGATATCATTATGATTTATGATGTTGAAACAACTAGGCACATAGCTACTCTATTTGTGCCCTCTGGTTATATTTACTTGTGGAACAACTAAAACTTCTTTACAATTTTAGAAGCTTTGTAATGGTGGTCTTTACCTTTTTACAAATCTTCTAGTTCACTAATTCGAAATGCTTTTTCCAAGAAAGGAAAATAAAAAGGAAAATGGAAAGAAAAGCCGAGAAAAAATCCGATCCCAAGGAGACAGTTAACGCACACAAAAAGACTCACCACCCATTAATAGACAAAACCACTAATCCTCATCAAAGTCCCACATGGAATACGCAGCGAAACTTTGGACCCACAATTTATAGGTCTTCCCTATACGTGTCAACTTAGTATTTTGCATGCAATCTAGCACCCTCCACCTTATATACTTCCCACTTCTCTCTCTCTCTTTCTCCCAGCTAGCTAGCTCTTTTCTTTTCTCTCTCATCAAATTTTCTTTTCTCTTCTAGTTTTTTCTATCAATTTTCATGGCAAACAAACACTCAAATTCTGTGTGGGTTTTGGTGGCGATTTTACTTTTGCTTGGAAATGTTAAAGCCGGCAAGTTTGACCTGTGGGAGTCTGCAATTCGTATGCCTACTGAGAAGGATGAACCGGGTGATGTTGAGAAAGAAGAGGCCGGAACCCGGTGGGCGGTTCTCGTAGCCGGTTCGAATGGATATGCAAATTACAGGCATCAGGTACTTAATATAAGCAAACAAATTTAAAAAATTGAAAATTCTTAGAAAATTTTGGAAATTATTAGTTAATTTGATCATATAATTGATGGGTTTTGAATTTTTTTTATTTTATAACAGGCTGATGTTTGTCATGCATATCAATTGTTGAGAAAAGGAGGATTGAAGGAGGAGAATATAGTGGTTTTTATGTATGATGATATAGCCATGAGTGAGATGAATCCTAGGCCTGGAATCATCATCAACAACCCTCAAGGTGAAGATGTTTATGCAGGAGTTCCAAAGGTAAAATTATTTCTAGTTTTTATTTATTTATTTATTATTTTATTGAGTTGGGGTTTTAAAGCATATTCTATACTGTGTAGTGTATGATTCATATAATGGTAATACAAGTGGCAGGAAGGGTCATATTTTAGATTATTTGTGACGGATGTGGTGAGTGAAATGATTAACAAAAACTAATAAACAAACTTGGAATTAAAGCTAGTACAAGGTTTTTTTCAATGTTTGGCATAACTTAAAAAATTGGATAAGAAAAGAAGGTTAGTCGGTAGAGGGCCCTACCTGAGTTTATGAGAGAACCATGAATTTATATCCTTTATTTTTATAATGCTTGCCAAAAAAGTCTTTTTCCTGCTTTAGAAAAGCAGGGCAGGAAGGTGTGGTTTTATTTTAAAGCAGCTAATAATCATGACTTTGGAGATTCCTAAAAGTATTTTATATTTTGTCTTCTAATTCAATTCACTTAAATAACCCCTTATATTGTACAGAATGGTTGTTCATTGTATTTTTATAATTGTGCGGATTTTTTTATGATTACAGAAATATTTTTTCTTACAACAACTAATAATTTTTAAAAATTAAAATTGTAAAAATACTTTCTATATTTAATGAACAAGGGTTTGATTTTAAACATTTCTATGTGATGAAGATATTGATGGTAAATATGTTACTGGCAGGATTACACAGGTAAGCATGTAACAGTGGACAATCTGTTTGCAGTCCTTCTTGGGAACAAGAAGGCAGTGAAAGGCGGAAGTGGAAAAGTGGTAGACAGCAAACCAAATGACAGGATCTTCTTGTTCTACTCCGATCATGGAGGCCCCGGAGTTCTTGGTATCTATATTAGATTTTTACTTTCAATTGATGAGTAGAAATCAGATCATAAAAGAGGAGGCTTAACATTATTTTCCACATGATCATTGTAGGAATGCCCAACAACCCCTATCTCTATGCTTCGGATTTCATTGATGTTTTGAAGAAAAAACATGCATCTGGAAATTACAAAGAGATGGTAAAGGATCAAAACTCTCACCAATTTAGATACTTGACCAATCATAACGTTCATGCGTATAATGTAGGTTATATATTTAGAAGCATGCGAGAGTGGAAGCATTTTCGAAGGTATACTCCCACAAGATATAAAGATTTATGCTACAACAGCATCAAATGCACAAGAGAACAGTTGGGGATTTTATTGTCCCGGAATGGAGCCCACTCCACCGGCGGGGTACGACACTTGCTTAGGGGACTTGTATAGTGTTTCTTGGCTTGAAGACAGGTAAAAGCATAAACTTTTAGTGATCACCAACATATAATATAAAGTTCATATAATTGATTTGTCAACTGCCGATGTGGGACATCATCCCAAGCTCTCATCAATTTTACTTTTATTTTTCAGTGAGACGCACAATCTGAAGAGAGAAACAATAAAACAACAATATCAGACAGTAAGATCTACGACATGTACCATGAATTCTTGTTTGACTGAGCGAGTTAATTATATTAATTTTGGTGTCGTTTTATGTAGGTAAAGAGACGAACTGCTAATCCCATCAATGCTGAGGCTGGTTCCCATGTGATGGAGTATGGAAATAAGAGCATCAGAGGGGAGAAGTTGTATTTGTACCAAGGTTTTGATCCAGCCACGGTCAACCTTCCTCCCAACGACAATCGACTCAATGCTCGCATGGAAGTCGTTAACCAAAGAGATGCAGACCTTTTGTTCATGTGGCAAAGGGTGAATTTTTCTATCCTACCTCCATCTTTTATCTTTTGTTTATGTTGTCTACTCACTTTTAATTAATAAAGAGGGCTGACTAAGGGGAAAAAATCATCATTTACAATTATAGCTTGAAAAATTACAAGCTAAAAAAATTCTAATTGATTAATAAAAAAAGGGTTTTTGTTTTTTTTATCCTGTAGTTTGTCTTTTTTCCAAACATCATCTTTTCCAATAATTTTAAAAAGTACTCTGTAGTTTGTGAAATTTCAAAAACTATTTGTAGTTTGCATTTTGTGTCTTTCAAAAACTACTTTGTAGTTTGCGTTCTGTGTCAATAGACCAAGTCAAAAGTGAAAAAATTTAGGCCTTTTATTTAATTTCATATATTTTTATTTAAATATATATAAAAAATTATAAATTATAAATTCAAAATTTTTTAATTTATTATTTAATTTGTAAATATATATATTTTAATAATTTCAAATAGTACTTTACTTTGCGTTTTGTGTTAGTTGGTATTGGTAGACTAAGTTAAAAGTGAAAGACTTTAGGCCTTTTATTTAATTTCATATATTTTTTAATTTAAAATATATATATAAAAAATTATTAAACAAATAAAAAACAATAAATTCAAATTGTTTTAATTTGTTATTTAATTTCTTAATAAATTTTGATTGGAATTTTATAAATTTTAGTCAAGCTATGGTTCACAGTAAATGATACGAAACCTAAATCATAAGATATTTTTTAGGATTATTAAAAAAATAAGAATACTTTTTGGAATAATACCGAAAAAACTCAGTATTAGCAATTAATCTTTTTTTTTTTTTTTTAAATGTTAACAATTAATAATAGACAGTATGAGATACTGAAACAATCAATTCTAATATTCGCAACGAACAATAGATGTACTATGAGAAACTGAAATAATCTTACCCTACTATTAGAGCAATTAACAGTAGTTTACTATGAGATACTGATACTCTACTATTGGGCATTGGCAATTAACAAAAGACATCTGTTTACTCTTTACAGTACAAAAAGTCAGGACCAGAAAAGAAGGAACAAATCCTAAAGGAGATAAAGGAGACAACAAACCACAGAACTCACTTGGACCAAAGCATCAAACTCATAGGAACACTTCTTTACGGACCACAAAACTCCTCTTCCCGGCTCAACTCCGTCAGAGCTCCTGGCCTTCCACTTGTGGACGATTGGGGGTGTTTGAAATCAATGGTAAGATATCCCAACAATAGAATTAACAAGAACTTTATTCCGGTTCAGGGTTATTCTTATTCCGATTACAATTTTCAGGTGCGTTTGTTTGAAAGCCATTGCGGGTCGTTGACACAATATGGAATGAAGCACATGGGGCTTTTGCTAATATCTGCAACAATGGCGTCTCCCAAGCTTCCATGGAAGAAGCTTGTTTGGCTGCGTGTAGTGGCCATGATGCTGGCATATGGCATCCTTATAACAATGGGTTTAGTGCTTAGTAATGAAACCTATACATACATAAAGGTTGTGCGTAGAATAAGCCTATGATATATAAATATATGTTAGTTCTGTAAGTCTTTATAGGGAGATGCAGGGACTAAAGTGTATGTTTCCTATGTTATATCAAGTTTCTACCTCATTTATACTTTCTCGGGCTATTTTCCATTTGGATTGTGTGTACTTCCGGGCTAATTAGGCTTGGCCCATATATTATTTTTGGACCTTAATTAATTTGGTAAAACTATGGACACAACCCGAGTCCATTTTCTTCCCTATATGCTAAGATGTGTTAAACTTGGCCATTCAAAAAGAGAGAAAAAATCCCTTTTGAAAAAAAAATGGTTAAACTCTCACATGTTTGTTATTGTGAATAGAGTTTTAAACGTCTTTTTTGTTTTGGATGACTAAGCTAGTACTAAAAATCACGCATCTAGAACATCGAAATTGGGTCGAAATAAGTATCGCGCAACACAAATTGAGAGAAAAATCACGGCACAAAACAGATTTTCACTACAGAATAATTTTGACCTCACATCAACAATAACATCCTTTCTTGAATTAGGAAAAACAAACTCTCTCTCACACCAAGGAAGAGAAAACACTCTCAAGAGAACCAATTCCCATTCTCACTACGAAGACTCTAAAAATGGGATAGTATCATTGAGTTTCTCTACTCTTCCTGGAGTAGCGGTTTAACATTGACGATTTTCTTTCACCGCCAAAGGAAAGAGCTGCTTTACAGCTCAAATGTAATAAAACTTCATTTAATGATAAGCTCACCGCCTCAACCTTTTAAGCCATTAATCTTGATTTTTCAAAATCAAAATGGCTTTACCTTTTTCACATCCTTAAAATTAAAGTCACTTTTGGTGACTCTTTAATTCTAAATTTGTCATTTTGACGCCATTAACTATCTACACCATTCAAACTTATTATTGCTGATCGGTTTAGTCATAACATCTGCTAAGTTCTCATCGGTATGAATCTTTTGTGTATCTACACTTTCTTCATCCACTACTTCTCGAACAAAGTAGTATTGAACCCTTATGTGCTTTGTCAATGAATGAAAAGTTGGATTCCTTGCAATGTGCAAGGCACTCTAACTGTCACAAAACATAACGATCTTCTGCTACTTGTGCCCAATCTCTTCCAATACCTTTGAATCCAGATTACTTCCATGCAAACTTGTGTGGTCGCCATGTATTATGCTTCCGTTGTAGATAGAGCCACAACAATCTGCAATTTTGAAACCCAACTAACAGCTCCTCCTGCAAGTGTAAATTTATAGCCCGTAGTGGATTTGCTTTTGTTGAGATACCCTGGAAAATCTGAATCCACATAGCCCCTGACAATAAATTATAATCCTTTGTGATATAATGCAACATTTGAGGTTCCTTTGATGTATCTAAGGATCCTCTTAATGTCTCTACTAGGATTTGCCAAAAATCGACCATGCCAACTGCTTAAGTAATATCTGATCTAGTACATATCATAGCATACATAAGACTTCCCACTACTAATGCATACCGTACTCGAGACATTTCCATCTTCTTTGCTTCATTGTTAGGACTCATACTTGAGTAAAATTTAAAATTTACAGGAACTGGGGTAGAGATTAACTTACAATCTTGTATGTTGAAGCGCGACAAGATTTTTTTGAGAAAGCCAAATTTTCCAGTCTTTTCTGTTTCAGTAAATTTGCATCCCTAAAATCTTATTTGTTTGTCCCAAATCCTTCGTATCAAATTCCCTAGATAATTGTGCCTTCAATTATTGGATTCAATCTTTGATGGAACTTGCTACCAACATGTCATTCACATACAACAACAAATAGTGAAACTATCATCTTCAAATCTCTTGACATACGTACATTGGTTCGAACTTAGTCTGTTATATATGACGTTGATAATGAAGGAATCAAATCTCTTGTACCAACATCTTGGTGCCTGCTTTAGTCTGCACAGAGATTTGGTTAACCTGCAAACCAAGTTTTCTTTTCCTTTTTCTTTAAACCCTTCTTATTGGAGCATGTAAATCTCTTCTTTAAGTTCTTCATGAAGAAAAATAGATTTTACATATAATTACTCTAATGTCAATCAAAACTAGCACACATAGTCAGGACTATTCTGATAGTTTTTAGTCTGACTAGAGTAGAAAATATCTCATTAAAATCAATATTTTCTTTCCGAGCATATCCTTTGACCACCAGTCATGCACGATACCCTCCACTTGGTTATTTCCATCTCGTTTGATCTTCTAAACCGATTTGTTACCAATAGGTTTTCGTCCAGGTGGTAGTGACACAAGTTCCCATGTCTTATTTATGTGAAAAGCTTCTATTTCTTCTTGCATTGCTGTCAACCACAGAGAAATATCATGACTATTTAAAGCTTCCTGGAAAGTTGATGGCTCTTTATCTTTTGTTAGAAGACAGTATGCAAAATTACTTTCCATAACATAATCTAAGTGCCATGGTGGTTTTGTTGTCTGACATGTTGACCATTAAGCTTATATATCATCGAACTCATCTGAAACTTGTTTTTTGTGCTCTGGTGCTGCTTTAGAAGAATCTTCATATTTTGACTTATCTTCTGTCTGAACAGAAGTAGTCTCTGTTGGAGTGCTATCTTTTTCGTCACTTTGCAGTTGATTATCTGCAAATATCATATCTTTACTGATAATAACCTTGCGCGCAGTGGGATCCCACAGGCGATACCCCTTAACTCCATTAGCATATCCCAAGAATATATGCATTTCTTGGATTTCGGATCCAGCTTTGTTCTTTCTTGGGAATTATACATCACGTATGCAGGACATCCAAAGACATGTAAATAAGGATATTCTATTATCTTACCGCTTCACAACTTCATTGGTGTCTTCAAATCAATTATAGTTGACAGTAACCGATTTATTACATAACAGGCACGGTTTTGACTGCTTCTGCCTAGAACGACTTGGCTAGACTACAGTTCTTATCATTGTTCTCGTTCTATCTAATAGAGTTTTGTTCATATGCTTTGCCACATCGTTTTGCTGAGAAGTATGTGCATTAGAAAATTGCCTCTTAATACCCTCTTGTTTGCAAAATGTGAGAAAATTGTTGCCCATATATTCTCCTCCATTGCCTGTCCTCAAGCACTTGATCCTTGTCTTGGATTCAAGCTCTACTCACGCTTTGATTAAGTCTTTAAATATTTGAAACACATCTGACTTTTTCTTGATCAGGTGTACCCACAATCTCCTAGAGTAGTCATCAATAAATGATACAAAATAGTTTGCTCCTCCTAGGGATATCTTTGGTGACTCCCACACATCAAAATGAATCAATTCTAGAATGTGTTTACTTTTAGTAGTAGATCTGTCAAACTTTAATATATGCTGCTTACTTGTAACACAATGCACACAGAAAGGTAAATTTACCGATTTGAGCCCTGATATGAGATTACATTCAGTGAGAATTTTCAAACCTCGTTATGACATGTGGCCTAGTTTGCAATGTCACATTGCTATTGATTCTTCTTCACCGGATGATGCTATTAAAGTGTTTGCTTCCTGTAAAGTATCTCCCAAAAGCATGTATAGATTTAACACAATCTTTTCTACTTTCATTACTATTAGTGCACCTTTAACAATCTTCTTGATCCCATTTTCTATGTGAGTCTTGAAACCAAGGTCATCTAATTCTCCAAGAGACAATAGATTTTTCTTCAAGCCCTTCACGTGTCGTTTGTTCCAAGTTGCTCCTGAATCCATTATCCAAACATCAGTGAGCTTCCGTTTGCCTCCAGAATCAGTTTTTTCTTTACTACATAAAATTTCTCCATTATTAGAGGTACTTGTAAGACATCCTTAAGAATGTGCTACCTTAGGAGCCTTCTCTACACTCTTCTTGTAATGCCAATAATCCTTCTTGATGTGCCCTTTCTTGCCACAGTGATAACATTTGAAATTTTTCTTACTTCTTAACTTTAATCTACCATGGTTATGACTCCCACTAGAGCCATGTTCCATTGATCTTCCTCTCATCATCAATAACGCCTCTGCTTGTTGCAAGATGGATGATCTATCTTCCTTGATTCCTCTTCCAAAACATCACCTGCAACTTTGTCAAAGACTAGATAATTCGTGAGAGCATTATTTTTCAAGTTGATCTTATGAATCATGTAGGCTTTGAAGTAAAATCTCGGCACGTTCATTTACTGCTATGTTATGGTCCAACACTGAAATTTAGAAAAATAGCGTATTCAGATTGTTGATTTGATTTGTCATCGACGTAGATTTACTCATTCAAAGAGTGTAGAGTCTCTTCTTGTGCATCCCAAATTTCCTTGGCTGACTTCTTTTCTGCAATGCTAGATAAAACTGAATATGCCAAATGCTAGATGCAAGTTGACCATAGCGTTGTCATCCACTCCTTCAATTTGTCGTCAATTACTCTAGCTGGCCTAGGATATCAATTGCTGCTAAGCAATTATCTTTTCTCAAAATTTCTTTTATCTTCAATTTCTACGGGAGAAATTTCTTTCATAGAATTTCTCAACTTCGAACTTTGTTGCCATGGCGTTGACTATGATATGCTTCTCAACTTGAACCGGCTCCCACTTTTCACCGTGAAAAAGAATACCATATATGTCAACAATACCTTTAGTAGACAATATTGGAAAAGTATAATACCACACTTGTGATGGTAACAGTGAACAATACCTATAACTAATAGCTCTGATACCACTGTTGATCGAAATCAGGTCGAAGCAATATCACACAACAAAATAAAATTGAGGCATGAACAATTTACATGGAAAACTCTTAAACAATTTGAGAGAAGAACCACGGGTAAGAAGAACGATTTTCACTATAGAATAATTTTACAACCTCTCTCTAAATACAAGGAGTGAACAATAACACTCTCTCTTGAATTAGGAGAACCAACTCTCTTACAAAAGAAGGAGAAAACTCTCAAACTCTCACAACATGAAAACTCTACAAAACATGGGATAGTATCAATGCTTATCACCACTCCTATATATAGGAGTAATAGTCGATTTAGATAAGGTGGTTTACAACAACTGCTTAAGCAAAAGAGCTTTAGAGCTCAATGTTGATAAAGCTTGCTTCACCACTACAACCATTTATAGCCTTTGTTAAGAGTAGAAGCCATCATTTTTGACTTTTCAAAGCCAAAAGTGGCTATACCTTTTCATAAAACCCACATAAGAAAATGACATGGATTAGGGTAAAATCAAACGAAGGAAAATTGGAGAGGAAGAATGATGACCAAAAAGATGATGCTGCTTGCGGAGGCAGAAATTGGCAGTACAACAATGAACCTTTCATGCAGAGTACAAATTTTTTTTTTTTTAATCACTAAATAAGAATGTGCTTACCACTAAACTATACCTATAAACACCTTGTTAAAACATATTTAAAGTCTTCAAATAACATTTCACACCAAAAAATTGTGTATTAATAGCACAAAAGAGTAATCAATGAGCACCTAAACATCTTCAAAGAAGCAATACCATTACACACTTCAACCTCAATGCCTAGGCTTGGCTTAAATAATTCCTAAACTATATATTGCTATATTTTGATCTTTAAAATTTATAATCTTACACTTGTGATTTAGTTATAACGTTAAGATGTAAGGATTGTAACCAATTAATTTTACCAAAAATGATCCCTATTGTAGTATCCAGATTTGGATTTACAATAAAATAATATGATGTGTTCGGCCTGACCCTTGTTTGGTTTAGCCAACCGATGTGTCCAGATGGGCCTGTCTGGACGAGTATCTATTCACCCACCACCCCTGTTGATTAGACAAATTTGATAAGTCATTTAATGTTTGCAGAGTAGATATTTTATTAGATATTATGTGTTATATAATAATGCTCACCCCTTTTTCCTATAAAAGGTGGCGGATCATTCAATGTAATTTACATTCATTTATTCAACCCAACCCAAATACATTCTCTCTTTAGAAAACCGCCCACTTCTCTCTTGTTTGTGATCGAAACCACCTTAATTATATATAAGAACATCAAGTTAAGTTCATATCCATTGTTCAATCATTTATTACTTGTAACCAACCACAATACAATCCTCATTTTCACTAGTTTGATCGCAAAATCATTTACTATTAAGATTCTGTATTGTTAGACTAGAAACTGACTTAACAATTGGCGCTAGAAAGAGGGCCTTCTGGAAATGATTTCAGCTGCGACGCCGCCCCCCCCCAGCACTAATCTTTTTATTTGAAAAACTTGTTCATGGCTAGAATATACAGTTCAAAGTCTAGTGATGGCTAAAGAGTTTGCCAGTCGTGAAGAAACAAGAGGCTGCTGATTTATACTCCAACTGCAGGTTTCAGGGCTCTTAATAATATGAGGGCAGAGTTAAACCAAATAGTCTGTCCAAATTTGTCTACTCCTCTAAATGAAAAACCGGTGCATTACACTCAATGTACCACGTTCTAGGTTCTAAATAACCCAGAACCTATTCAGCCTAATCCGGTTACTCCTCAACAGCATACTCAACCGGATGCGCAAGATAATCAGTATAATCAGCAAAATTTGGGTTTAGATCTAAACCTGACTCTAGACTTACTGAACACATAAACACCTCTATGAAGGCCCCACCAAACACGGAGAAAGGAAGCCAGGGGTAGACAGGCTAATGTCATGCCATCTGGTGTGCCAAAGCAAGTTATTGTCTTAAAAAGTTATTTGCAAAGTCTCTTAGCACAGATAGCTGCCCAAGGAGAAATCCTATATGTTGATCAGTCGAAGCATTCGGCATCTAGATCTTCATTTGTCAAACCAGTAATATGTTTCTCTCAAAGAGAGTAGCAACCAGCTCAAGGTAATTTGGCTATTTATAATACGGTGGTGCTACCTAGTAGAAGAGGTAAAGCTATTCCAGGGAGGCGCTCCATTCTTGATCGGATTACTCAATCAAATCCAGTGCATGCATGTTTGAATCTACGTGACAGACTTAATAACAGGTGCCATTTTCAAAATGAAGCCACTTCTCGACTTCATCCGGATGGTCAAAATCTTGAACGACCAAGACGACCCAGGCTTCAAAACAGGGAGGATAATCAACTAGTGGTCCCAAAGATTCATCTGAACCACGATATTTTCCCAGCTCAGGGGGTTGTACAGACATTCCTATAAACCAAAATACATTGCAAGCTGAAAATCCTAATGTATATATCGACCAAAAATTGGCTGAGTTCTACCAACAACTAGCGGGAACTTTTCCCGAGGTTGTAGCTGTAAACCATTTGATTTTTAGTCCTACAATTGAGCAATATGTAATTCCTCCTGGGGTAAAATTATCCAAAATGGCTAGTCTATATTTGGGCACTACTAGCCTGTCAGAACATCTAGATAACTATGTCATGTACATGGCCCTGAATACGAACCATGATGCACTCAAGTGCAGGTTGTTCAGAATTACTTTGGGGAAGCATGCTTGGACCTGGTATGTGAATTTATTGATGTGATGCAAAGCAACAAGAAATTTAAACCTTACTATTGCCTACAAGTGTCGTCTTAGTGAATATAGTGAAAGTAAGGGTCTTTCCCGCAAAGGATTAATTCTAACTTAATTAAATACTACTTTAAATAAAAGGGAGGGTTTTGTGATTGAGAAAGTAAATATAATAAAAGTAATTAATTAAATGAAAGAGATTAACAATGATCAAGGGATCATCCTCTACCACTAGACATGAATTCAAAATAAATCAAAGAAATTCCAATTGGCTATATCAATTCAAAGAATATCACAAGCTTGATAAACTCTATCTCTTCTTACTGATTAGTTGATTAAAGGTACGCTTATTAACCAACCCTATTCATTGGAAAACCTAGAGGTACGCTTACTAAGTTCAATTCAATGAAAGCAATAATTAAAAGAGGGAATTGAATACACACATACACTTAGTTTAATTATCTTGAGAATTAATCTATAATGATTCAAAGTAAAAAGTCTGTCACACAATTCCTTATAAACAAATTGCTACTTTTATCTAGAAAAACTTAGGTTATCACTTACCAAGTTTTCTAGATTAGCTCTAAATATATTAAGTCAATTATCTAGCTGTCCACTCAAAACAATCAAGAGAAAATATTATAGAATTCAAAC
>WUAT03016138.1:0-14396 GCA_010015005.3 Ulmus americana
TCTATGCATTCCTTGAAAGTTTTACTCTTACATGAGAAGAATGATGAACCAGTTAAAGTGGTTGCCCTTCATTTTTTAGCATATGCTGGAGGACTAGGTTTAGGTTGTTTAGCTATACAATTTTACCAAGTAAAGATTATTGCATACTAACTAATTACTAATAACTATTTCCTTGGTTTGATGATGCATTGGAAAAACTTGTACTGACGTGTTTCTAAGTTTTATTTTCTCCTCTTAAGTTCTGCAATTTTCTTGTGTGGTCTACTGAATATTGTATCACATGTTGGCATTGTTGGTCTACTAGAGTTTTATGCTCCTTGGTGCGGACACTGCAAGAAGCTTGCTCCTATCTTGGATGAAGTTTATTGGAATGTAAATTTGGTTTTATGGACAACAACTTGTTTTAGCTGCTTATTTTGCATTTGACAGGTTTATTTTTCTGTTTGAATTCTGATTTTAGGTACATCAAATGGAATCCATTCTATTTGTAAATTCCAAGCTTATTAACTGTATTAATAGAATACACAAATATAACAATTGGACTACTATTTTATTTTAAAAATGTAGTAATATAATAAAAATAACTACCATTGTATTTTGAGAAGGTAGTAAAGTAATAAAAATTTATTTTTAAAAAGTAGTAAAAGAGAATATACAATTACTATTTTAGCACATAAGACTACCCTTTTAGTACATAAGACTACCCTTTTAGTACATAGGACTATTGTTTTAAAGTGACAGTAGTCAAAAGTACTTATTCCACTACCGTTTTAAACATGTAACTACAAGATTCAAACCTTACGACTACTTTTTTGAGAGATAAGACTATCGTTATAAACATAATACGACTACGGGCAAAAACAGTAGTGGAATAGGGTACTTACGACTACACGCTCCTCGACTATCCTTTGAAAATGGTAGTTGAAAACCTATGACTACCATATTTACCAATAGTAAATCTTCATTTTTCTTGTAGTGAATAATTTCATTCATAACCAACAATCAAAATATTACACTATCCCAAACATTTATGAAACATACAATATTACTAAACTAAACTATGTAACAAAGAGTAAATAAAAATAAACTTAGCTATCATCCTCATCAATGGCATTATCTTCAACATATTCGACCCATTTAAGGAGGATCGCATTTAAGAACCTCCATTGAGTAGACATCATCGTCATTGATGAAAAACTACAAAATAAAATCATTTTCTTAATTAGTTCGAATGAAATTAACTTTACAGATGAAAAAAAAAAGAGGTTAGTTTCTTACCCCTTGTACAAACTTCGTCATGTCACTCTATCTTGAGAATATGGTGTCCATAAACTTCATCACGTAATATCCACTTTTAATGCTATCATCTTGAGGTGGACCCTTAAAAGCCAAATTATAAACTTAGATTAGTTAAGCAATATTACATAAACATAACTAACATTTCAAACTTAATTTAATTAATGACCTTACCCATATTTGTCTCCAATCGAGATATATTTTTGCGGCTCTACTTTTTCTTTTAGAAGTAGTAGAAAAAGGTTGTTGGGGTATTTCCATAGACTCCACACCCTAAAACAACAAAGTTAAGTTAATATTTGAATACATTAGATTCTTAAAACAAATAAATAACATTATATAATCTCACATGAAATACTTATGTATCAAATAATTTGTTCTCACCTTTACTGGGTTCATTATTCTATGGGTCCATGTAGTATGCACAGTCGTATTGGGTCAGAAAAGTATGAAGACCCAATGGTTCCTACATGAGATATAAAAATAAAAAGTTAGTGATGATTTTCAACTTATAAGAAGTATTAAAATAAATTATTGCTAAAACTTTACCTGATATTCATTGGAGATAAAATGTAGCTGCTGCTAACTTCGGAGATGACCTACCGAAACCACGCAACATAGTAGGTTATCCTATCCTCCAAACCTTCCATCTATGAAGTACGGTAAGGGCAAAGGAACTTGAGCTTCGGATTTGGGTATTGCTTAGATAGGTACCTACATGGAGAATTTAAATCTAAATAGTCCAATGTTACTCTTAACTTTTTTCGCCAATCTGTACAATGCCTTCAATCTATTAGGCATTTGAGTGTTCTTCATCTAAAATCCTATTGAATTACCAGATTGAGCGAGTGACTTTGTTTTAGATGATGGTTGTTTTTTTGGTCAAACCGCTACAACATAAAGGTAAATGCGTTAGATATACAAACATTTACATGAATATAAACAATTCATCAAATAAATAAACATGAACATGTAACCATATTGGGGCATTACAGGGACTAGTAGGTACTCTGGCCATATGAAGAAAAAAAACCCAATAGCATCCACAGTGGTAACTATCGCATCATTTACCTGGAATACCAATGCAATCACCACTGGGCAAATCTGCACCAAGACTAGTACATTACCAACTCCAACTAAGTGGCCATGAACATAAGAATCATAACCACCCAATTGGGGTTGTGTCAGTCCTATGACCACTTTGTATTCTATGTTCCCAATACACCAAAATACCACCTCCCACAACAAAACAATCTCACATTAGAATTATAAAAAAGATAAAAGGAACATTTTATTTAAATGTAGTTAGACATTTACTTGTCTGCCCATTGGTGGGGTAATGATCGACTCCACATGCTCATCTACATGCTCCTCCACTCCAAACTAACTTTGAAGACATCCCTCACAACTCCCCTTAGCATTATTACCCATCTCTTTTCGGAGCATTTTCTCTGAAGCATCACGCACTGCAGCTGCAAAGTCATCATTTGCTCTTGAACCTTTTCAAAATTATTATGGACTTGCTTTACGAAGCCTTTAGTTTGGGAAGCATTGCATGTCACTACTAGAATTTAGCATTTTGATAAGCCTTAAAAACGCTATCAAAAACATTTCGTAGTGTTAAATCTAACGCTAAGACATCTCAGCTTATTAAAAGTCCAGATTCTATCATAGCGTTTTTAAAAACTTATACTGTTATGCTATAAAAATATATACCATAGTGTGTTTAAAATCTAATTGTACATTATTCTTAGCGTTTTAAAAATCTAATTATACGCTATTCTTAGCGTTTTTAAACACTTATCTTATTTGTGAGATTACAATTTTTATACGCTATGAATATCCAACTAATAACAAGATATAAGCATCAATAATAATGTTTTTACACTGTCATGTTTAACACTATTCTTAACATTTTTTATTACTTATCTTATTTGTGAAATCACATTTTTTTTAAAGAAATTACTAGAGAAAATATTTGTGAAAGATTCTTACTTGAGTACCACAATAGAAGTTTATAATGAGTGATAAAAAAATTTATAACACAAACAGAGATGACATTAATGATCAAAAAACAACTTTCATGAACAAAATGCTCATATTTAACCAAGTGTTGCACAATAGTTGGTATTAAAATTAATGAAATTAAACTAGAACAAAATTAATTGTTTAGAGTACCGACATTTTTAATCCATAAAAAGAAAAAAGGAAAAAAAAATCTACTTTCTAGTTTACCCTGTGCATCAAAATCTGTGCAGAAGTCCCTCTTTGCCACAACTCCACTCATCGTCATCCTACTACTGCTTGCATTCCAGAGGTTGCTTGGTCTGTGCAGCATCTGAACCTTGTGCTCTTCCACTCTTCTGCATTTTATAACACAAGTCATTTAGCATTTTCACAATAAAAGATTAAATGTATTTTATAGACAGCTTGAAATGAAACAAGAGGATATGTACCATTGGCCAAGCTAATGTCTCCAAGAGGTTGCTAAAAAAAAAGCAGAAGGGTTATAAAATGAACAAAAATGTAGTAATCAGTATTTTTTTCAAGCCTGTTATCTACATTCCATTAATGCACAAAAATGTAGACGGTGTTCTTATAAAAAATCAAACATGTACTACACCTCCTTAAATATACCATCCTTAGTCTTATCCCAAAAGGGCCGCCTCCTACAAAGAAAAATATAGGTAATCACACCAATACTCCAGACATCTGATTCAGGACCTGACTTGCATTTCAATACTTCTAGAGCAACGTAGTAAGCACTGCCCACAATGTCTTGGAACTTCTTTCCTGCATATTTCATGAAAATAAAACTTCAAAATGTCAAGTATAGTCCGGAAGCCTCCTACAGGTAAAATGAAACATATGGAAGACCCCAACATATATATATATATAGAAGGCCCCACTTGAGAAAAGCAATTATAGAAACATAACAAATAACGATAGCTTTGAAATTCAGAAAAAGGAAAATTGTACTAGTAGGATTCCCACGCATTAAAAATATACTCACCAGGTTTGATGAAGTTAGACAAACCGAAATCAGTTTCTTTCAAAGGTGAGTCAACTCGATTTGACTTGAACAATAAATTCTACGGGAACGAAATACATATGAGAAGCATTGTTGATAAATACGACTCCAGATAGTTATAGTTGGACTAGCTATGGGTGTTAGTAAGCATGATATGGTAATTTTGTTACAAGTTACAATCAAATTTTGAGGATATATATTTCTAGTACCTAGTTAACTATATATCAAAGAGTAATAATATATCTAGAAATGAAGTTCTTACTTCGTCAAGATCCGATCCAGCAGTTCACCACCCTCACATAACCTAATTTTTTTTGATAATAGAAAATTTAGTGGGAACATGTCGGTCAAGATTATGTGAGAAAATAATTATTGGTCAAAGATTTGTATTTTATTGGAGAGGAGAGGGTGCATGTGATGGCTTCTTGATGATTGAGAAAGTAGATATAAGAGAAGTGGAAAAGGTGTTTTGATATAGATGATCACGTGTAGTTGTTGTAGAAAGAAGATAAAAAAAGTATTTGATAGTGGAAAGTGATGGAAGGAGGATAAAACAAAAGCTATTTATGATATATTATTGAAACCTTTAGAAACGTGGTGATTTGAGTGATTGGAAGTGAAAAAGGGTCAATGGCAGGTGAAGGATTTTTTGTTTATAGAGAAAGGGAGATTGTATTTGTTAGATAATGGGAAGTAGGAGATGTGATGGGAAGAAAGGCTGAATATAGAATAGTTTTATTAGATTTTTGGCTTTGATACAACATTTTGTTGAAGGTATGCCTAGGCATTTTCATGTCGGTGGAAGAGTCCACTTACAAAACTAGAGCTTTCTACAACTTTCTACATTATTTATTTATTTAACAAAAACTTTAAATATTTTAGTTTATTAAATTTGGTGTTTAGACTATTTTAGAGTAGTCTAGAAAACCGTAGAAATTTTATCATATTCTATCAACACTAATAAACAAGTGAATTAGATCAAATATATAAGACATGCTTTTTCGTGCATATAAACAGTGAAACATAAAATGAATGTGTCCAGCACAAAATAGTTTAAAAAGAAATAGCCTTGAATGGAAGCTCAAAAGTGATACTTACATGTTAGATCATCCTCAAATGCATTATAAAACTGAACTACGTTCTCATGGCCTTGCAATTCTTGCAATATTTTAACTTCTCGCTTAACATCCTCAACAGCAAGAGGAAGGACCATCTGCCACCAAATCCAAAGTTCATTTAAGAAGATAAAATAAAAAAATTATAATAATCAATTTTATTGATAATTATAATTAATATATATATATATATATAATATTGATGTGATATTTTCTTTCTTTTTGACTACATCTGAACATTTATCTCACTATCTACATGTTTCAAAGTAGAATTAAGAAGATAAAATAAAAAATTGTAGTAATCAACTTTTATATATATATATATCTAATAATAATAAATTGATGTGATATTTTCCTTCTTTTTGACTAAATCTTTCCCTTTACCCTACTATCTTACACGTTTGGTTCATTTAAGAAGATATGATAAAAAGTTGTTGTAGTCAATTTCATTGATAATTACAATATATATATATATATATATATAATAAATTGATGTGATATTTTCCTTCTTTTTGACTACATTTTCCCCTTTACCCCACAATCTTACACGTTTAGTTCATTTAAGAAAACAAGATAAAAAATTGTTCTATTCAACTTTATTGATAATTACAATAAATATACATATATATATATATATATAAAGATATACATAAAAGAAAAATAAGAATAATAATAATAATAATAATTCCTTGTGTAACTTTGCTTTTCAAAAGTCTTTTTCGATCATTTGCTATTAGTATCAACTTCATCTTTTATATTGTGAAAGAGAAATTATTTATTCTTACCATTAGAAGTATGATGTGATGGAGATGTGATATTTGGAAAGCAGCAACTGGGTAATGCAGATAAAGATCCAAAAAATCACAAGATCTTTCTGGAAGTGGACAGAGCCATAGGCTAAAACACTAGCAAGAACATGAAGAGCTGTATTCCAATTGCATCAATGGATAGTTTACCTGCTCATCAAGAAGTCAAGATCACATAGAAAAGAATGATCATAAGAAGAGATGGAGAAATAAATATTAATATATTAGAAAATGTTGATCTTCAACTGCCAATATTGACATAAAATTATACACTAAGTTTAAAAGTAGAAAAAATATGGCTCACTGGCCAATATTACTTCAGTATGCTGATTTCATTCCCGAATGCAACATGAAAAGATAATTATCACCAAATACTTCTCTTCACGATATCTTTCAACTTTATAAGCGTTTATGAATCTAGTTCATCGCTTGATACAAAAGTCTATCTCAAGAAACATCTACAAAATAAGTGCATGGACATCAAGCATTCCCTTCAATTGACGTATCAACATGAAACAATCATCCTAAATATAATTAAGAGCTTTGGTTTACATAATTGATATCGTAAATGCTTATACCTACAAAGACCAATCTCTTTCCGCATGGTTCGATATGCTTTCTAGAAAATTACAAAAAATGCAAGACAGCTACAAGTGCAAAATCTTTCAATGACTAACTTGAGAAAGAAGAAAGGAAAAGAAAGTGTGTGAATAAACGTACCGTCCCAACA
The DNA here is from genome assembly GCA_010015005.3 of Ulmus americana. NCBI lineage: Eukaryota > Viridiplantae > Streptophyta > Magnoliopsida > Rosales > Ulmaceae > Ulmus > Ulmus americana. The sequence continues at coordinate 6,979 of WUAT03016138.1, forward strand.
AGAGCCACAACCCCTATGGCAGAAAAGCCTTTACTCTTCAAATCTTCAATTAATACATTTGCATCTTCGAAGCCTTTATCCTATTAAAACAAATAAAAGGGTTTAGATACCAACATTGAACATTAACATACTATCAACAACTGTGTATAAATTAGGTGGAACTATAAAAAAATAAAATAAAAAAAGATCTCCATTTCCCAATCATTGTCAGAGACAAATAAATAGTCTAGCTATGCATACTCTTCTTTAGGCAGTAGAAAAATGTGAAATTCCATCAATTAGAACATGCGTAACTAATTCCATATAAAACAAAACTACAATAGTCAAGTCTTTTTAGTTATACTTGTACCATAAAACTAATATATTCATTGTTCTCTTTTTTTTTTTCCAAAGATGCTTTCATCATTGTTTTAGACAAAAGTAACAACTTAATGATTTTCCTCTTTTACAATATTTACAATATTTTATTAAAATATCATTTCTCTAAGTTTTCGTTCCTATCAAGAAGTGGAAGAGGGAAAATTATGACCTATTCACTTTTCCATTTAAAATATCATCCAAAAAGATAAGTGTCAAATACTTGCAATATATTTTATCCTTTATTATTATTATTCTTTCAATGTTTCAATAGTGAATTATCAAACAGTGACAAAATGTCAAAACCACCACTTCAGGATTGAAGATGGCGTGAAGGTTGAATAAAAGCAGCAGATTCATCTAAATACAACTATGTGGCATGAACTGCAACGTGCTCTGAACCATCCAGTCCTAATCACTTCGAGGAGCTAAGGCTATTAATGACAGCTAAATTTTTTAAATTCTTTTGTAGGACAACACGAATCCAATTCCAAACTTATCCATTTCAAAATCCACACTGGTCCCTAATACTATAATTGCACTTGGAAATGAAAATTAATTCAGTAATGCACAATTAAGTAGAGGCTAGTTTAACCAAAAACCTGGTACTGAACGTACCTATACATAATGTGTTCTACTAACTCTATCCACTAAAGATTATATAAGTAGAGAAAATACGGATCCACTATCAATATAGTCTTTGTATATGTATATGTATATGAGAAAATAGAGAAGCAAAAAATCTCAATGTTGTTGTGGAAAGGAGAATACCACATTGGACATTAAAAACACCGATATAAACCAAACATTTAAAACTCAAGAACTAACCTATCAGAAGCATCAAGTTTGGCTCTTTAATAAGCTATTTCAGCTTCGGCAGCAGAAAGCCGTTGTTGACAATCGGCTACAGCTTCATTGGCAGCTTTCATTCTTTACTCTATGCAAAAACACTTGAACAGAATAAAGAAATTGAAGTCAAAGAGAGAGAGGGACATAGAATAATTTTAATTACAAACATAGCTTCAAACAAGAACTATTTTCACAAAGTTAAGTGGCAAGTGAAAGTATCAGAGTTAGAGCAGATATGCATAGTGGAGTTGTATAAATAAATTTTGGAAAGATTCAATTCTATAAAAGAAAGATAAGCAAAGTAAAAAGAAGAGAAAAGAACTAGAAGAGGAAGGAAGACAAGGTATGACAAAAATTATCAGTGAAGGCACATATGTTACCAATGCCTTAAGAGACTTGATCAGTATATCCGGTCAGCATATTTGTCTGTTAAATTCTTATGTTCATTTTGGCAAAAAATAATAATAATGTTGAGTCCAACAAATTTTTACAAGAGTCGTGAAATGTTGAAGTAATACATTTGAAAAAAGAAAAAAGAAAAAAGAAGATGATGGTAAGCAGTTGCATGCCAAAATAAAACTCACATTTCTACTTTATGTGTGCATACATGCAAGGGGAAGAGAATGGGAGGACTTCGAATGAAACAAATAATGATGTGGCTAGAGGTGATGAGAAACTGGAATATGATCAAACAAAAATTGGAATTAAAGCTAATCCATATCAATTTTCTATTCTACACAGATTGTCTACAAGACTGCACAATGAACTATTTTACTGTGCAGTCCTTAGTTTGAAATGTCAACAGAGTTTGAAATGTCAACAACCAATACCAACTTTAAGAAGTTGAACCAACAAGACCAATAACACGTCCTTGGATTTTATTAATCCCATTATTCTCAAAACACTTGTTTGACATAGCATGTGATGGTTTGCTAATAAAAGAAACCAGTAAAGCCAACCCCCATAGCCTAAAGGCTTCCTAGGAAATGGTATTTTTATTCCCAATTAAATATGTAACAAACAAAAGTAATATTTTTTCATTTATTCCATGTTTGGGAAAGGGGACTATAAGCAAGGCAAAGAATTTACCTTCTTACTTAACAAAGCTCTTAACGTCTGGGATTTCTCACGTAATGTGAGTGTTTCATCAGCTGTGTCTTGCCATCTCTTTAGCTGACCTTCCATCATTTTCATTTCCTAAGACAATGATGACCCCATAACATGAAACTCTGCTTTGATATACTTTCTTCCTGTAGCACGGGAAAAATTTTATGAATCAAAAACTCAAATAAGTGCACCATTAAAGACAACAAAGATCAAAAGATAAGTAATCAACCATAATCCTGATTGGCTTCTTCCGCTTTGATCTCAAGCTTTTCAATAATACACTTCTGTCGCTGAAGCTCAAGTTCATCAACTCTAGAATCAGCACTGTCAATTGAATTCCTTGCAGCATCTGCGCACTCTAATTTAGCAATCAGCTACTTCTCCTTTCGGAGGATAAACTGTCAACCTGAAATCATATTATTAAGAGAAAAATAAGGACAAGTAACCACAAGAAATAAATAAAAAATAAAAAAGCCGGTTAACCTGCAAATCCAATGTTAATGCCCTGTAGAGTCGAGATGATTATGACCAAAACAAATGGGCTAATGCAAATCGACACTGTAAGAGGAATCCAAGCACTTATAGATTGTTGCCAAGTTTTCCATGAAGGTAAAAGGCCTCAGATCTGTTAGTATAGAGAACAATGGCGAATCAGAATGAGATTTGGTTATTAAAAAAAAAAACACAAAAAATTAGGTCTGAATTGAGACCTTAATTTGAAAAATCAAAAGAACTCATAGAGGTCAAACAGGGAGAATACAGAGAGTGAAAGGGTGAAGAAAATACAGACTTACCCAGATACCATCCACATTGCCGGGTGAGATGTCGTGCACATCACCGAAGAAGACAACTATGGGAGAGTGAGCTTGGGTGGGTGAGGGGGGCGGGTGCGAGAGGGCCAAACATAACCCTATTGTTTTTTATGTGACTTCAATTTTTCACTAACAAACAAAAAAACTGAAAAATATTTTAGAGCCCAAATCCGAGAAACTCGCCTGCGCCAATGCCCTCCCGCCCAATTAGAACATTTTTCACCACATTTTTTTAAAAACGTGGGAATGGTATGTCATCTTATTGACATATTCTTGTAGTGTGGCATTTGTTTAGATACCATGATATAAAGTACCCCTATATTTCCATCGTGTGAGGCAAAACAACATCGATAAAATGTTGTTCAGTAAAATCAATCAAAAGTGAAAATATGGACACTTACGCACACCAGATTATGCCCAATGCATTATGCATAATCTGGTATAAATTATTGTACCTAATTAATTTTTCCATAATCAAAAGTGAGAATATAAAAATCTCATTAAAATGTACTCACGTGAAATGCCTTCTCCTGCAATATCACTCATCTTGAAAAAGTGAGAAACTATTTTCAAAGTAAATTTATCCACTATAAAATTATTAATAAAATTTTTAGTTCTTAATTCATCCACAACACACAGGATGAATATAATAAGCATGCATGTCACATCAATTAAAATAGAGAACATTGAATTAAAATAGATGCTATCATCATTAAAAAATAAAAATAGTATAAATACAAAGAAATAAACTAGTTATACCTTCCAAGTAGATTTTCAGCCTCCTATTTTGATATAGCTAAGCATATCATGCAATAATCTTGAAAAATATTGCAGTTTCAATTAATAAGACTTTATGGGATCGATTTCAAATGTGTCCACACAGAAAAATGACACAAATATAGGTTTCAACTTAATCTAAAGTAAATAAAAGATGACCTCTTCATTTTAGAAATTTTTCTTTTTCTATCTTTTGGAAAAAATTATTAGAATATGACAATTATCAATTAAATTATGAGAGGAAAAAAAAATAGACTCACGGTTGCGGTTAGTTTGCTTGAAATTCTTACTATTGTAAGAAGAATTAGAATCAAAGAATGGCCCTTTAGCAATTGTCTCTCTCTCATTCTTTCCTAATTTTCAAGAAAGTTTGTCCTCATCCTCACTTCACTTTTGGGTCTTGAGATGGACAAACAATTTTAGCTCATTAATTAGAACAGCCAAATAAATACTACAAATGAACTATTAATAGACTTTAAATAATAGTATATATATTACTCCTCAAACAAAATATTAGATAGAAGTGAAATTTAATCAGAAGTAAAGACTAGTTTAACTAGGACAAAATAAGTTCATCAACAACCTGGTAACACCATAGATCATGGGTTTGCGTAGTTTCATTGCATATTCCCTAAGTGCAAAAAGATTGTCAGCAAAGACAAATATCTTATCACCACATTGTTGTTCATGAAACCGAAGGAGGAATTTACATGCCCTAAACTTATTAGGGTGCACCTTTTACAAAACCCAATCAATTTGCTTCATACAATTTGGGACCAAATAAGGAAGTTCAGATCTATAATTCTCTTGTCATCTCTCACAAGTGTGGCGGCAATCACATAACAAAGTTCAATTCCAAAGGAAGAAATAGGAAAAATTATAGTTGATTGAAATTAGTAATATTGTACTTGTACATACATACTAGTGAGACCAAGTTTGCAATGAGATTTAGTAATGCTGATAACCTTTCTAAACATGTGAGCAGGAGCGATATGCACCTGAACAAAACAAATTTTATTTATTATTCTATAATGCAATCAATGTTTCTAAATTCAAAGGGTCAAACAACAAATGTACATAATGACCTCATCCATGAGAAGTAATCCCCATTCCCTGTTTCTTATTTCTTCAATGATCTTTTCCGATTCTTCAGATTGTTTACCCCCAAAAGCAACCATGTTATATGTTGTCACAACTACCCCAACATTACCACACAATCTTTCTTTGCTATTAGATGTAAAAGGACAAATTTGATCATCTCGAATCGTCGACCAAAGCTTGAATTGAAATACCCATTGATCCACAGACACAACATTTGTTGCTAAGTAGAGGCAGCTATTTTTGATTTAGCTGGCCACATAAACACAAACCAGAGATTTTCCAGCACCATAAGGCATCACAATAATGCTTGATCTTGCTCTTCTTGTAAATTAAAAAAAAAAATTTAATTTTGAGGAAAATTATATTGTATTAGGGATACAAGAGGGAATTATGTATTGCGAAGTCAGGTTGGAAACAAAACAATAAGACTAGATTTATTAATGCTTAGGTTATGATAAACATTAATAGGAATTCCAAAGAATTACCATTTTGGAACCAGAAGAAACAAAATTCAAAAACTCGTAAGCATATAATAAACATGTTTAAGCCAAGATACACATCCAATATTTGGTCCATTATGAAAAATAGTCATTTCTCTTCATTGCCATAATCATTAAGGAGCTAAAATTTGGGGTCTAAAATAATATAATCGTTCCAATAAATAAAGTCACATAATTGCAGCCAAGAGTAGAAGCATATAGTTGCCCCAAATAAAATTAAAAAGTTCAATAAAAAAAAATAAAATAAAAAGAAGTAGGAGCTTAAAAATTTACAAGCTAACAATACCATTTCCAAGCATTTTACTCAAACTCTTCTCTTGATATGGTCATGGTCGTGCTTGAGGTTTTAGTTCCATGTTAGGATCAAGATTGACCTACACGCCAAATCAGCATGAGTTGAATAATTGAAAACATAATTGACCAAAAATAAAAAAAATAAAAAACTGAAAACATCGGACTGCATTCATACACACGAGGGAAAATAAAGAAAGAGTTCGTTGTGTTACAAAAAAAAAACCTATATCACTAATTAATTATTTCTAGCAAGGGATAACTTTTTGTAACTCAAATTATCATTCCTTAAGTTATACTCCTTCAACATGGGATAATTTAATGCATTTGGCAAGTAATGTTGCTTGACATTTTCATCCAAATTTGCAGGAAAGGAAGTGTTTCATCATACTCTGGGTAATGAAAAATAAGTGATAAAATTAACCAAGTATTTGGATTAATTACCCATGTTTGAATTTTACATATATCCATGTTAGTTAACAGATTTCAACAAATGACAGTGCAAATGTTTCAACCTTCCCCTTCCCCCACCCCAAAAGAAATAAATAAGAGCTACATTTTAAGAACCAAGTGCATAGCTAGATGATGTACACTAACTAGAAAGAAATAAACAAAGCTGATATTTAATCATACCAAAAGGGTAGTTAACTCTGAATAAAACAAATAAAGCCTTGGCAGACGTGACACATAGGAAAATTGGGCTCTGTACAATATAATTTCCAAACCTAAAACTAATGTACCTGTGAGGGATCAATCTTGAAAGAGTGAGATTCTTTTTCTTCGGCTGCATTAGCCAATTCTACTTAATTTAGCAAACCATCATGACAAGAAGCTCCCATCTCACCCATAGTTTTGTTGATAGTGAATCCATCATCATCAATGTTTCTATCTCCATGTAAATTCTTAGAAAGCCAAATAAAAATTGAAGATTAAAGAAAGAAATTGGGAAAGAAAACACGAACACAAATCTAAACAGAGAACCGGATTATATTGAAATTAGGGTTAGCATGAAAGAAAACTACCTGAAGAAGATGGAGAAACAATCATCAATCGAAGGATGCAAGAGAGAACTCAAAGAAAAATGAAGAGAGAGAATTTGGAGTTGGAAAAGAAACACAAGAACAAAGATGGAGACACAATCAAATGAGCAAGAGATTTAGAGCAAGAACAAGAACATAGATTTTAGGGGGAGAGGGCTTATCGGAGGAAAAGGCTTCAGAGGACGACCAAAGTGGAGGAGACCAAAGGTGGCTGGAGGTTGAGGTGGAGGTATGGTGGCCTAAGGTGGAGGTTGTTAGGATAAGTGCTATGTAAAGTAACGTTTTATCCTAATTTTGTAAAGACATTTATCATTTATTGAAATAAAGAAATTCACATTTTTTTAAGTATATGTTAGATTGCATGTTTCGCTTTCTTTATGGAAAAGTATCATAATGTTCCAATACTTGTTTAATGTCTATTACTGGGTATGTGAGGTTCACATAGAAAAAGATCCAGTAATTAGACTAAGTATGAATTATGTTCACAATTGGTAAATAAAGTTTGGACGCTTTATTTTGATAAGATTGTGGTGCAGACTATTTCCATAGTGGGAGTGATCTAATCTTGGATCATTGTAAAGAGT
>WUAT03016357.1:0-14395 GCA_010015005.3 Ulmus americana
TTTGTTTATTGTACTATACTTTATACTCAAAATATTATTTTCATCTTTTTCCTCTTCAAGGAAATAATTCATTTTTATTAGTGTTATTATCACAATTTCTTAATTGTAATATTTATCACTACTTGTTATTTGAATCTTTTCAGTCCATCTAAGCTTTTTGTTGGTTAAATCTTCGTTTTGGTGTTGTAGATTTGTAATTATTTTCCTTTCATGTTTTCTAAGAATATTCTTGTTATCCGTTCTATGTTCTTATTACTCATTCGTCAAAACTTTGCTCGAGTTAGTTCTATTTTTGATCATACCTTTATTTAGAATTCTCAATTAATTCTGCTATATTTTCTGCGTATTCTTTAATGCAGTACTATGCAATAAATACTATTTGGTATTTTTCTTATTATTTCAAATCCGGATAAAAATCATTTTCCAACAAATATTGTCAATTAATTAATTCAAATTAATGACATCATTCATAATTTTAACATTACAAATTTCTCGGGGTTTACATAAATGATTCATATTATGTACTTTAGAATTTCAATAAGAATTTCATCGCTCTAGAATTCTCTCTGCCTTCTCTCTAAAAATCTCTCTTTATTACTTGCTATTTTACTTTAAATTTATAACAGAAACAATTTTTTTTTCTTTTTTTTTCTCTTTCCTTTTTTTCTTTTTCTTTTCCTTTCTTTTTTTTCTTCTCTATGTTTGAAGATACCCATATACCCACCTACAAAAACTCATTCAACCGCCTACAAAACATACCCACACCCACGAATCTGTTATTAATAAACTTTTATGTTTGTTTTTTGGATTGAAAAACTTACGTGACATTAATACAAAAGCTAATAATTAACGACTACATAAACATTGTCGTTCATAAAACAAACTAAACATGATTGACAAAATTATTTGTAATAATATAATAGATCAAAAGATTAGATGTAACTTTTTGAAGTTTAGGGAGCAATTTGTTACTACACCTAAGTCCAAGTGATAAAAATATAATTAATTATAAAATAAAAAGGATATTATCATTTTAGTACCATTATATTTCATTTTTTCCCAAGAAGTATCTTCATGTTTTAAAAATTACTTAAAGTACTTTCATGTTTCGATTTATTATGTTTTGGTACTCTAAGTCAATTAATAGTTTATTGGAACATATTTAGTTTTTAAATTAACATTAGGTATGTATTTTAAAATTTTAAAATATAAATATAAATTTTAAGTATGGGTATTTTAGATATATCATATTGACCCAGGTACCAAAACGTAATAAGTCATAGGGTTAATGACCATTTGGTACCCTGTAGTTTGTGTGCGAAGGTGGGTCGCCGACCGGTGGGTGTGTTTTGCAGGCAGTTGGGTGAATTTTTACGGGTGGGTATGGGTGTGTCTTCAAACACACAGAAAAAGAAGGAAGGAAAAATAAAAATAAAAAAAAGGGTGAGAAAAAAAATTAAGGAAAATAATTATTTATTTATTTACAATAAAAATTGGGTTGGAGACAATATCGCTAAACACGTGAATAGTTGGGGGTCGTGAGTACTATATACTTTCATTGTTTGACTCTAACGGAGTTGACTGACGGCAGTGAAGGGAAATGATGAAACTGTATCCTTTTAACGTTGTTGGGAGCATTTTCGTAACGATTTATGGGTTGGGGACATGACCACTTAAAGTAGTAATGATTGGGGGCCGTAGGTGTAATTTACCCTTATCTTTATCATTACCATCAATATTATTTTGAAAGAAAAGTTATTAAAAAATATATATATATATTGGATTATTTTGAATAATATAGTTAAACCTCCATAAATTAATACCTTTAGGACCATGTAAATTTATTAATTAATTGATATATTATTTAATTGATAAATTAATAATTTATATATTAATTAATAAAAAATTAATTTATCAAGGTATTCTATATGTATATTTTTCCAAAATATTGAACTTAATACAAGTATTGTGTATTGTGATTATACAAATATTATCGAAATACGAATTATTATTATTCTGTATATTTGTTTAACCAAAACAAGTTCATGAATGTAATTAGTCTTATAAAATAGAAGTCGTGGATCTATCCATTTTTGCAACAAACTAAAATCATATCCAATGTATACTTAATTAATTTGTTTAACAAAAAAAAATTTATTAATGTAATTAGTCTTATTAAATAGAGTTATAGATCTATCAATTTTTGCAACAAACTAAATTACATTTGATGTATACTTAATTAATATACTTCATGAACATTAAGTCAAGTAAAAACATCTATAAAAAGAACATACAATATCATAAACAGTAAAACTAAACACAATTGCTTCTCATCTAAAAGATGTAAAGAAATTAATAATGATAGATAAAATGCATAAATCATTGTTTGAGTACAACATAGAAAATTCAACTTGCATCCAAAAATAATTGCAATAGTGGGTTTCAGAAAAGTTTAAGTTGCAAGTGAGCCAAGCAACAATATCAAATATGATCAAGAGGTCATCAGAATATTTATAAGCCAATATTAAAAAAAAGGTGATGCCAAACGACACAGAACCTTAAAATTCCTAGAGCTAGAAAATGTTGAAGACGCTAGTTATATTGGAGCCTGTCTTGTACAAAGATACACTCAAAGTAATGATGCATTCAAAGCAACAATCACATTGCATAATTTTCTCTTGCAATATGATAACACTAGACCAAAGCTTCTAAATACACTAAGAAAAGTTAAAGATGAGGTCTAAGGAAATCAATTTCAAGAGGAAAAAGTAGCATTAGAGTCATATTTTATAAATACCTCCTAATTAAGTCATGTATATACATATAATTTTGATGTATAAGAAGATTATTAATTTATAGATATATTTACATTATGATACCATATTGTTTGCGCTAATTACAAAAGTACTTTTGTTTTCCAATAATCACATATGAGTACCTTAAAGTTTCTGTTTATAACAATTTGATATATTGGTCAACAAAAAGTCAACAAAATTTTTCTAAAAATTCTTAAAATACACTCTAATAAACCAAATAAATAATATATTAAGATATATTTTTACATATTATTTTTATGCCTATGTCTGCAACGGGAAGAGGGGTTAGTATATTAATGTTTTAATTAATTTTAAGTTAGATATTTTAAAATTAAAAATAAGTAAATAAATTTTTGAGAAGAGTATTTTCGACATTTCACATATCTTAATGTATCAAATTGTTGTAAACAGAAACCATAAGATACTCATATGTGATTATTAGAAAACGAAAGTACTTTTTGCAATTAACTTAAACCACTGGGTACCAAAATGTAAATATCCCTTAATTTATATATCAAGTGTAACCTATGTGCTTTTTTTTTAAATGTATTATCTTTAAATTAATCGAACCATTAATTTACCATATTGATCCCAATTCAGTACCGGCCAAAAATATTTTATTTAATAAATTTTAAACAGAGTATTATAAATAAAATATTATAAACACAGAACAAACACGTTGCTTCTAAATAGAGTATCTAAACATAGTAAAAAATAAACACGTTACAATATTTAGAATATTTTAAATTGAAAACCAAACAACCACAAGCTATTTATTATAATTTTAAAGGCTTTTATAATTTTTTTTTTTTTATAAAATAGAATTTTGATTTATGAATATTTAATTTTATAACCCTTAATTTGAAGGGCTATTAGCGTTATTTCGAAAATACACGGTAAAATGTTAAAAATTCTTTTTAAAACGGGTCTAAAAATGGTAAAACAACTGGTCAGTTAGGTCACGGAGAAAGGAGAATCTATCTCCAAAACCCAGCCACGTTATAAAGGGTGCTCTGGTAAACTCGTTGTTGCTTGAGGTTTCGACACAGATTGGTCTTGGCGAGTTTCAATTCGGACCAGTTTCAGTGTTGCTCTTGGGAAGTTGCCCAAATCCATGGCGTCAAAACCCTAGGTGAAGACGAATCCCCCAAATCCATTTCTCCTGTTCTCGCTCTCTTCAGTTTCCAACTTCGTTCGCCATTTCTGCCAAGATTATTTGGTTTTCACTGTAAAAACCCTAGAAAATGTCGGGCGGTTTCTTCCGGGTAAGTTTTTGTGGATTTCTTGTAATCTCGATTACTTGTTTATTGTTCAGATCTCTGCTTAATGAATCGTTTAATTATTAGTCAAATTTTCTATAGTTTCTGGTGTTAATTTTAGTCTTGCATGCGTGTTTGAGTGGATAATATTTGTGACTTGTGTTTGTTTTAGGGTACGACGGCTGACCAGGACACAAGATTCTCGAATAAGCAAGCCAAGCTGATGAAATCGCAGAAGTTTCCGGCTGAGTTGGAGCATTTGGTTCGTTTTTTACGCTTACTTTTGTATTCTTTTGTGGGTTTGATTATAGATGTTGTCATTTCTTTATATTGTAAATTATTGAGTTATGGGCAATTCTGTAGTTGATAAAATTTGGTTGATATGATAGGTTTCATCTTCTGGGTTGGTTAATTATGAATGCATAACTTCTTGTAGGTGGACATGTCGAAGGTGAGTATGGATGTTATCCGTCCATGGATTGCTAACAGAGTGACTGAACTTCTTGGGTTTGAAGATGAAGTGCTTATCAATTTTATTTATGGTCTGTTGGATGGAAAGGTAATATGACTGTACCATAAGGTTTTTTGTTGATTAGAAAGTAGCTTTTGTGTTGCTACCTTTAGTATGTTAGATTAGATTTAAATTTGGGATTGTGTGCAAGACCCTTTTATGAATCTTACCTCATACACACGCCTAATTATATGTTTAATAAGATGGGTAATGTACAGTATAACTTGCCATAGTTTGAGTGAATAATTACCATTGCCAAACCTCTCTGGAATCTGGACATAATTGATCCAAGTCATGTTTATGATCTTTTGGTTTACCGCCTAATAATTTATTGGCACTTTACTTATGTTGTTTAAAGTCCATCTATGTTTCATGGAAAAGAAAAGGAAGAAGAAAAATGCATCTGTTTGTTATTATCATGCAGGAAGTTAATGGGAAGCAAGTTCAAATTCAACTTACTGGATTCATGGAAAAAAATACTGGGAAATTTATGAAAGAGCTTTGGACGCTTCTGCTGAGTGCCCAAAAGAATGCGAGTGGTGTTCCTCAACAGTTTCTAGATGCCAAGCAAGAAGAAACTAGAAAAAAGAAGGTTAATATTTCTTGTGTTCATGTTTTGTTTCTACATTGTTCATGGTACAATACAATGCTCCTTCATAATGTATAAATGACATAATTGTTTGCAGGAGGAAGCAGATCGGATAGCAAATGAAATTCAAAAAAAGAGAGATAAAGAAAATAGAGAGATTGAAGAAGAGAGGTTGAAGAGGATGGTAATAATATTATTTTCATGCCAGAGTTATATTCTTTGGAGTTGAGTTTTTGTTTTTAACTGTCGGTTGTGTTTTCATGCATTCAGCCTGCTTCTGCAATTATTTGGGTTCATTCCTTTTCCTCAAACTACTGTAGGACGAAGGGGTTGAAGCTGCAGTGGAGCCAAACTCAAAGCATACATTAAGGGCTTCGATTGACCCTTCTGATGGTGATATGGAAATGGACAGAAGGAATGGTGTGAGATCAAGGAAGAGGTAAAGATATTATATTATTATTATTTTGGCTACTTTGCTGTTTCTCTGTCTTCTAGACTTCAATTCACTATATGAGAATTCAGGATTGTATGAAATTCTATGGTTTAGATGGTATAAACTGTCCCTTCTTGGATGGTTCACCTTGTCAATAGTGATTCTATTTCTCTTCCCTATTATAATAAGATTTGTGGATGGTGGTTTTATTTTGCTTTTCTCCTTCGGTGATTTATTTTGCCCTTTTTTTTGGCTGGACTGTGTTTATCTTTTCCAATTTTTTTTTCTTCAAATAAATAATATTGGGGAGGTTTACTCATGATCTTTACTTGGGTTTGGGGTCAGTTGGAATATCTCCAGATCATTTTAATGCATTACTTGTTTGAATATTTCTAATTAATATAGGTTTTTTTTTGGGTAGTAATTTATTCCCCCTTTTTTTTTTGTGTGGGGGAAAAAACTATATTTAAATTTTCATTGTTACTTAACAAAAAAACAAGAAATCTGTCTGGAAAGATTGATTTTGAGAAAATCTGTTTATGCTTTGTGAAGCATTGCTCGCATTTTGTAATTTTTTTTTTGGTTCTAGTGGCATCTTTTGGAGAAAATCTCTATGTTGTGTGAAGCATAGGTTCTCATTTCTTACTTTTTTAGCTGATGATCAAGTGGTTTGACATGCAAGACACCATATCCATAGTTCCCTCATATGAGGATTTACACCTAAATTTGTTTATTTTACTATTGATCATCATATGCTCTTTCTTTGGTATTACATTAGCTCATATATAACTTAGGTGGATTAACTTGAACACTAATGCTCTTCCTTGAGCACTGTTGTTCTAAGATGTGATTGGTTGACATATGGTCTATACTGCAGTCTTGAAATATCATCAATATTATTTTTAATTTGTAATATAATTTTTAATGAGTATGACTAGTTCATTATATAGTATATAGTATATCCCCATTTGTTTAGTTGCATAGTTGATTTGATTCTTATTCTTCTTACATAGTTTGTTTTGATTCTTTATATGGTCTTTAGAGTTGTAGTTTATACTGACAATTATTCTTGTAGTGTTTTATGCTGATATTGGTGAATGTAGTGGTTCTCCATGCTAATAACCATGATCATGATATACATGAATATTGCCGCTGCGTTGTTTGTACCTCTCAAATGTGAGTTCGTTAGAATACCATGTTTGATTTATATAGCATTACAAAATTTTGGTCTGATATACTAGGGCTATTGGTTGAGTTTCACATTGTTGTGTACTTTATTTACTCATTAAAAATTAAACAAAAGCAATTCCAGAATTTATTTTATGGGGAACTCGAGATTACTTGTATGTATACACTATACACATTTCTGTTTTTGAGGTTGGAGAGAAACAAAACAGCAGAAACTTTTTGTCATTGATCTGTTGACCTGCGATGTTCGTGGATCAGTAGACAATGGATTGGTGAAAATAATTTCTAGACTACAAATGGTGGTGAGATTAATAACATATATGTAAACCTTGTGCAGGATTTCCGAATCTCCACATTCAGACGGTCAATCTTTATCCCCTCAGTGAGTTCCGAACTGTCATATGCTTTAACTATTTTAAAAGATCCCTAGGCTGCATATAAAAGTTGTTAGATTACATTTTTACTTTTAATATTTTGTACTTTCAGTAGGTGTTCACTGTTAAGATCCATCAGCTAGTCATGTTCTAATACTAAAAGTTATGCAGATTATGTTTTGCTATTTGTCAGCAGTAGCCGACTTACTATCCCTCCTTTTTGTTTGGGTTGAGAGTATGCTGTAACTTTTGTAAGACTAGCATGGCAATATTCTGGCCATTGTTGCTCTTTAGAATTATTTAACTAACATTTCATTACAACATCTGAGATTTATGTCTTATATTTCAGTGAAAGACGTAGGTCAAAGAGCGTGTCTAGATCTCCAAGAGCTCGAGGGCGTTCCATATCTTCTGAAAGGGTTCATTACTCTCCTCGAAGACGGACACCCCGTGGAAGGCATTCGCCTCAAGGATCACTTTCTCCTAGTATGGGTAGGGTGAATTCTAGAAGACCCAGATCACCCTCTCCCTCACGACGTCGATTAGTTTCTCCATATCGGCGAATATCACCTTCTCCTGTGCACCGTCGAAGATCACCATCACCTAGGCGCCGCCGCAGATCTCCATCACCTGCCCGCCGCCGCAGATCTCCGTCACCTGCCCGCCGCCGCAGATCTCCGTCACCTGCCCGCCGCCGCAGATCGCCGTCACCTGCTCGGCACCGCAGATCACCACCACCTGCTCGGCGCCGCAGATCACCATCACCTGCTCGCCGCCGCAGATCTCCATCACCTTTACGTCGCCGAAGATCTCCATCACCTGCTCGTCGTAGGCGATCACCATCACCTGTTCATCGCCGCATATCTCCTTCACCTGTGCGCCGTAGAAGATCACCCTCACCTTTGCGTCGTCGTAGATCACCCTCACCTGTACGTCGTCGCAGATCACCAACACCTGTGTGGCGAAGTTCATCATCATCACCTGAGCAGCGTCAAATGTTGCCTTCACCATTACAACGCAGGTCACGTTCTCCTATGCGGTCTCCTCCTATAAGGCGAAGGTCTCCTCCAGCACGACACAGGTCAAGAAGATCTCCATCAACTCCACAACACAGACATTCATCTCCTGCAGGACGTAGGTCACCTCCTGGTCTTCAGAGATCAATGTCTTCTGAAAGCAGATCTCCGTCACCTAATCAAAAGATTTATTCTCCTGTTCAACATGGTTACCCCTCTCCGGTTAGGTTAGTGACCTGTAATTCTTTTAGAATACCACTTTTATTTGTTCCTAGGTCTTAATCTGTCGATTTCATGTTTCTATAGTCTGAATTTTGAAAGTTGAAGATTTTATGATCGTAGTATTTATTTTAAGCAGCATTGATGTGGGTCAGTTGGTAGACATATTCAGCTTCATGTTATCTGCCTATTAGTTTGCTTATCTAGGGCATTTTGATTCCTTGTAGAAAAGTTCCGGCCCTGTCACGATCACCAGATAAGTCTCCGTCACTCTCAAGATCACCACCAGGTGTTAGGAATGGTAGTGAAGAAAGGAGGTATTTATCTTGCTATATGCATTTCCCAGCGTTTTGGAGTGTCTTTTCTGCTATATCATATGTTTATTCTATATTTTTGTATGCTTAAGGCTTCTTATTTCTGCCCCTGCTTTATAAGGTCCTCTCGTCCATATGAAAGTCCTAGGCAACCAAGGGAGCGAAGGGCCCACAATGTTAGCTCAAGTCCTTCAAGGAAACCAAGAGAACAAAAACTTCGTCGTAGCAGTCCAGAAATAAGCGAAGAAGAGTAAGAGATTAACTATCTGTTAAATTGTTCTTGATTCTGATCTCTCTTAGTAGAATCCAAATCTTCCAGTTTGTATTCTCAATTTCACAAATGATGCTGGATTATTTCTTTTTGTAGTGAGAATGGGGACCGCCAACCCAGGTCTTCAGAGAAAAGGTATTCATCCACCATCATTCAGAGGAAAGGATCTCCTCCTGCAAAGGTTCATTACAGGGAAGAGTATTCTCCTGAAAGATTATATGATCGTGATTCTCAGATTAATCCTAAGAATATGGAACGCAGAGCAAAAGATCAGGACAGGAAAAGGTAAGCATGGCCTACGACTTACTGCTTTATTTATTACTACTGCCCATGTATGAACCTAGTCCAGGTCTGACGTTATGGAACATCCTTGACAGGGAGAAGAAGGGAATACCTAAAACTCCTGATCAAGAAAAGTCTCCAAGAATGTATAAAGGTCGGTCAGATGATAGGAAAGAGGAATCATATTCTGGTGAAGGTAGACAACCTGATGAGATGATCCATTCTCGTTCAAGCAATGCTCAGGACATCAATCAGCATCATAAATCAAACTTTTTACGCTCGTCGATTGAAAAAATTGATAATGATAATCGTAGTGGCCCTGCTGATTCTGGTTCTGAGGAAAACGAAAGGCACAAAGCAGAGGATATGGAAAAGAGAAAGCATAAGAGGTCAGAAAGGCAAGAAGCAGCCTCTGAGGATGATTATAGTTATGATTCTGCAACAGAGGATAGAAAAGACGCTAAAAGGCGGAGGAAAGAAGAAAAGAGATTGCGAAAGGAGAAAAGGCGACAAAAACGTGAAGAACGGCGTCGCAGAAAGGAAGAGCGGCGTGCGGAGAAGCTAAAAAGCAAGAATCATAGTGATTCGTCTGCTTCAGATGGGGAACAAGACGGAATGAGGGAGTCCCATTCTAGTGGTAATGAGGAGGCAGAAGCTGAGCAGAAAAAACTTGAGATTGAGTTAAGGAAGAAGGCTCTCGAATCTCTGAAAGCCAAGAAGGGCATGGGTCACTAAATATATTGCTGTCGTTTTTGTGCTTCCTTTCCTTGCTGTTAGGATTATAATTCTGTTTGATTGAGAGTTTGTTCAATATTTTGGTTACTTGTTAATGTAGTTTGTGTTTACTGCTGGCAGCTGAAATGAGGATTTCCTGAGCCTAATCTGTTGAGTACAACTTTATGCAGAACTTGGTGGTAGATTTTCTGGTAATAATTGTCTTCCCTTGTTTGGGAATTTGTTTTGTTGTTTATAGATTTAATTATCCAATGAACATCGAAGCTTTTCATTTATTTGTGGTTTCATGTAGATTATGTATGTTTTATGATTCTGATTGGATATTGGACTCAACGTTTTGTCTGTTTAGAGGTTAAATTTGGGTTGTTTTGGAACAAGTGTAGGTGGTCTTGTGGATGAATGAATGTTGATGATTGTGTTTGTTTCTCACTTTATGGTTGGCAGCTTGAGACTTGAGAGTTCCCCGGGGACCTTGTTTTCTACTAAAACTTCTCCTCGGTGCTATACTTCTTACTCTCCAATCAGCTCTAAAGTCTCTGGATGGATGTGAATGGTTAGTTCTGTAAGATGGGATATATTATTAGCATCGCTTTGTTTATAAATATATTTCTTCTAAAGTCGTTTGATGGTTTGCTTTTTCTTTTTATCAAGTGTGAAATGTTTTGCTATAATTTTATTTTACATTTTCCTCGGATAAGCTTCCATGTCCACAGGGACGGAGGTAGCAATTAGCTAAGGTCCAGTGTTTTTGGTCAACAATTAGGCAGAAAATAGGGAGAACTACAGGAATGCCCCTAAAATTAGGCATCACAACATTTATACCCTTGTTTTACATCCATTACAAATGTGCCAGTTTTTAACCTATTTTACCCTTTTATAAAATAATAAATTTAAAAAAAAATTTAGTCAGATATCGAGAAAGTCCCCACAAATTTTTCAAAAAACTAGAAAGCTCCCACTTGACAAAAATACCGACTCCGTACCTGCATGTCCATAATTGGTCTTTGAATTCAACGTTTGTATGCCAACCACATCTAGAAAATTAGACTACTTGAGGCCTGAAGGAAGGCATAATATTGCTTTTCGCGATCCCAAAAATTAAAAAAGAAAAATAATCAATAAAATTTTCTCTAGTTTATTATTTTTGCAAGAAAGTTATTGTTTTGTATACACTTTATACATGAAGTCCTCTTGTTTTTCTTACAAAAACGACAAGAGGAAAAAAATATTTTTGTGATATATAAGAATTTTGACATAAGAAAATTAGAAAGAAAAAAAAATTTGGTCCAAATTTTTTTATGTGGTGATATGGAGGATAAAGCATTTATGTTGAGGTCATTTTCTATAGCCCACTGTACTAACATCTGGTGTTGAATTTTCAGCAGTAGATAGCCTACGCTACGTGGCACACCTTCATTCGCTACATAGCAACACCACTTAATCCAGATAATACTCGAATCCAAACACAACGATCCAATCGTCCCCGGCAGGAAGCTGTTATGGTTCCAATCAAATCCAAAATGGAACCCTTAGCCGCCTGATCTCTTGTTCCCCCTCTTCTCCATCCAATAATGGCTTCTTCCACTCTTCCCTCTTATTCGTTTCTTCTTACCTCCGCACCAAACTCGAGGCGAAACCTGAAGACTCATCGCCTGAGAGTTTTCGCCAAAAAGTCCGGCGGGCCCTTTTCATCTTTCCGGCTCGGAAAGCCAGGCGAAGCTTCTTCCTCTTCTTCTTCCGATGGAGGCGAAGTGGAGGAGAAGAGTAATTTCAACCCTTTCAATTTCAAGTTTGGAAAGGTGCCCGATGTGGCGTCTTTGATTCCGGTTGTGAGCAACCCTTCTTCGGGATTGTCGTTTGGTAATCCCAGAAAGAAGGATCCCGCTACTGTATTCGTTGCTGGTGCGACTGGCCAGGCCGGTGTTCGCATTGCTCAGACGCTTCTGCGTCAAGGCTTCACTGTTCGAGCTGGCGTTTCGGACCTTGGTGCCGCCCAGGATTTGGCTCGCATTTCCTCCAAATACAAGGTATAATAATAAACTTTGTTGCACCACACGTCCAATTTAGCATGTTTCAGTAATGGTGTCCTTAATTGCAAAATAATAATATATTATATCCTTATTTTTTTTTATTATAATTTTAGCTACCATTTTATATGAAATGTGTTTTGCTCTTTTTAGCTAAAACTTCTTTCTTAGTTTTTTTTTTTTTTTTTTTAAAATTTTTTTTCATGCACGTTGTACACTCAAAAGAATATGTGAGTAAATTAAATTGACTTAACTATTTGCTTGTTTTTATCAAATTTTATCTATTTATTTTTCGATCCTCTATTGTTAGTGCGGAAATTCTCATCGTTAAATTTTTTATAGTTATTGTTGAGATTTTTTTTTTTTTTGGTTGAAATGTTGTTTAAAGTTGACTCGAATTAGCATGTTTACAACTTAATATATTTTTTATTTTACGTGACAACATATATAAATTAATGCAAATTTTAAAAGATATTAAAAAAAAATAGTGCAAAATGGACGTCAATAAAAAGTATTTAAAATAATAGATATGTTTGAGACAAAATTAAAAAAAATTATATTATATTTTATTTTTTAAAATTTTTTAAAAATTTATTATTATTTTTATTTAAACTAAAATTATATTTTATCATATTACGTATATTTTATTATTTTTTATATCATTATGTCCTATTTTATCATTTTACACATTTAAATTCTATTACTTTTTATATTATATATCAAATCATCTTTTATATTATATTATTAATATTTACACTATTTTTTATATAAAATATTATTTTTTTATATTATTTTATTATTAAACTTTAATATTTTCATCTCCTTTTACATTAATTATTTTTTAATCTTGTGGACCCCACTTACTTTTACTAAAATTTTTAGAATTCTATTCAAAAAATTATCCTACTCAAATTACCAAAATCCTGTTTAAATCGTTTCTTAAACAGAATTTTTGTAAAAAATAATAATATTTTATTATAAAAATAGTGGGGTCCACACTATAAAATATAATTTTATAAAAAGTGATGAGACCCCTACTAAAAAAGACTCATTTAAAAATAAAAAATAAAAGCTTCATCAGGCAAAAAGACAAAAAAAAAAAATACAATTTTTTTGGTTTTCAATTTTTGAAATAATAATTTTTAAGATTACTAGATATTGTAAATAGTTAGACTGTTTGGTCTAGTTTGTCATTGTTATTATCATTATTTATTTATTTAATTTTTTAACTAACTTAACTTCTTTTTAAAAAAAAAAAAAAAAAAGGCCCCGGTCTGTACCTTTCTGGCCTAAGGCCATTATCTGCCTCAAAGCAGGCCGCAACACCCATTATGTTTACTTAATTTTTTTTTTCTTCTAATAGTTGCCACGTCGACTACCAGTGTAATACTGGAAGTCGTCTTCTTCACAAGCAGCGAGTTGCATGACTCTCGAGAGACGCCGCCCACCGTTAAAACTCTGCCATTTGTGCACGCCGAGGTCCCCGTCGACCGGCAGACGTCTTCGCCCGTAATCTGCCGCCGCCCATCTCGTCTCGTTGGCTGAGAACCATGCGGCTCGTTTCTTGTTCCGCGCAAGAGGCTATCCAGCTCTGAACGAGTCGCCGCCTTTGCCGTCGTCTTCCGGCTGTCACGCTGCCTAATTGGCTCAAGCTGCCGCCTCTCCTCTGGTCTACCATGGGAGGAGCGGAAAGCTCCTCCATTTCTTTCTCTCTCTCTCGTTTTCCCTCCCTTTTTCCCCATTTCTAAGCTAGTAACATGGAAATAACATAAAGAGAAAAGGTTGTGGAGGAGTTTTACCTTCTGCTTTCCCGGTTGTGTTGGTCAGAATCTCGCTGCGTATTCTTCACCCCTTCCTTCTGTTCTCTCTTTCTTGTTACTCAACCAAGGTGTGTTCTTCCTTCTTCTTTTTTTCTCCCTCAGATGATATTGCTTTTCTTGGCTTATATGGGAAGATTCGAATGGCTCGAGGGGGAAGAATTTTGAATTCCCGCACACAGTTTCCTCCCTGCCTTGGACAGCTACAAGGCAGCTGAGTTTAGCCTATAAAGTCCAGGCCAAAACTGGACTCAGACAAAGCTATGGCACGTTTTTCTTGTTTTACAACCCCATTAATGTGTTTTTGTTTTGCACCATTGTTTCTTTTCCAAAAAGGCTTTGTCAACCCTTATACCTATTTCAAAACGAGCAAAATTAATAAATGACCTTACTTGGGAAGTGGTTTAAGTATTTGGATCAATTCCCATTTTTATTTTTTTTAGCGTAGGCCCACAATTAACCCCTTAATGGCCTTTAATCTATATATTAGGAAAAAAAATCCCAATTTGAAACAAAACGGACTTGTTGACCGACCAAGACCCAT
>WUAT03016467.1:0-14391 GCA_010015005.3 Ulmus americana
CAATTACATTATATTTTTCAACAATTTTTTAATATGTTAAAAAAATTTGTCAAAAGAAATATGATGTGGTTGAAAAGTTATTGATGAAATTCTTATTAATAGGAATAAAAAAAATATATAGATGTGGTTGAGAAGTTATTTATGAAATTTTTATCAAAAAGAATACACATGATAAAATACTATAATGATTTAGTGATATATTATGTAATTAAAATATAAGAAAAACAATTATGAAGGCATTATGATATTTTCACTACATAATTTTGATTAAAAAATGAGAAAGAATCGTTTAAACAAAATTCCAATTAAAAAAATGTTTTCATATATATATAACTACTTTTTATTTTCTGGGAGAGTTATAAATGAAAATTGATTAACAACTTGATAAGGAAGGAATAAAAAATTTCAGACAAAGATATCCTTTCATTAGTTTCCAAAACACAAAGAGACTGCCAAAATCACATTTGTAATGCTTTAAATTATATATATATAAAAGGACAAATGAGAAGAAAAATTTTCATACGCAAGTACACTCTGGGCGCTGGCTCTTCTTATCTTGAGGTGGTTCACTAAGATATGAAACTACGAACGGGCATTTTTACTTTATATATTTTGATATATTTTTGTTTTGTTTTATAATTTTTCGAAATAATTAATTATAACACTACAATTAATACAAATGAATTTATAAGAGATAAGCGAAAAGTATATGTTATAATAATTAAAAAAAATAAAAATTTGATTAACAATTAGCTTTTAAGACGTAAATAAAAATGATGATCACACTTCATAACCTAAAAGGGCATTTTGGTGGTCCTAGTCTAGTAAAACGCAAAACTTGAAGAGGCATTTTATTCTAATATCTTTATTTGTTTTACCCATTTTTGGTGACTTTCTTTATGTATCACAAGTAGCATTAAGGAAGCTATAGTGATTTCACTGTATCACAAGTAGCATCAAAATCACATTTGTAATGCTTTAAATTATATCCTATCTATATAAAAAAGGACACATGAGAAGAAAATTTTCATACGCAAGAACACTCTCGGGGCTGGCTCTTATCTTGGTGGTCTAGTAAGATATGAAGCTATGAACCGGCATTTTTATTTTATTTATTTTGATATATTTTTGTTTTGTTTTACAATTTTTTTTGAAATAATTAATTATAACACTACAATTAATAAAAATGAATTCTTATAAGTGAAAAGAATGTTATAAAAAAATGACTAACAATTAATTTTTATGACGTAAATAAAAAAGATCACTCTTCATAACCTAAAAGGGCATTTTTGGTGGTCCTAGTCTCGTAAAATACAAAACTTGAAAAGGAATTTTATTCTGTTAAGAGTCCCACATTAAATAAGAGTGAAGACCTTAATACATTAATATAGAGGTTGAGTCACTCTACTTAATAGATTAGTCTTTTGATATGGAAACTCAATTCTCTAATATACATACTCATCATGATAAGCTAGCTCTGGTGATAATTAGCTATGGAAACCTCATGAGGGGGTGATCCTTTGCAGATTAACTGTGACGTTGCGTGGTGTAGTCCCGCTAGAAGAAGGTCAGCTTGGGTCTGGTTGCAAGGAACTTCATCATTGGTGGCCGTTGATGTTGCAGAGGCCTGGCGATTGAAAGAGGTACAATTTTTGTTAGACAAATGGGTTTTAAGAGAGTATGCTTCGAGTCTGACTCCTTGGGCATCATTCGAACTCTCTCAAACCGTGATTCTTTAGCTTCTATGTTGAGTTATGTAATTGATAGCTTTGTGAATAATGTTCTTATTTATGTTGGCACGACTTTTCTTACACCCATAAACTTAGTAATCAAATTGTTCATTCTCTTGCGAAGTTTGCTCTTTTGCACGTGGGTGAGCAAATTTGGCATGTGGGGTCTTGAGAATTGCACTGATTGTAGATATTCAACATATTTTCTCTTCATTGCACACAAAAAAAAAATTAAAAATAAAAACCCTTTAGGAAGCGAAACATAGATAGTTATTTTGCTTCAAAAATCTATCCATTTATTAGAAAGAAGTTTAGAATTATTTTTGGTAAGTTTTATTACATTTTGTAGCATTAGTATTATAATTTTAGGGGTTTTAAGGGTTTTGTAATTTGCGGTGAAAAGTTTTAGATTCTTACAATGTTTTAGATAGTTTGAGTTTGAGAATATTAATTTATAATGGCTGGATTTATTTATATTATTTAGGTGATGTTAATTTGTTAGTTTAGGGTAAGTGTAACTATAATTTTAATTGAATAATTGAACACGAATCGCTAACTCTTGTTAATTTAAATTAATTGATATTTTTATTTTATAAGAATTAATGGGTCCACATGGTCCTTGATCCATTCAAGGACGAGTTTTGGTGGCTCGATTCATTGCGGCAAAGAGCTCTAGACAAAGACATTAAAACTGTCATCAACATATAAGTAATAATTTAATTGCGACATTTTATTACATGTAATTATCCTTAGTAATGAATATTTTGTATTTCATTCTATATGGCCCATAGATTGACTTTCAACCTTGTGGGACACACCAAAAAGTCCAAAAGTACAGTTCACAAGATTAAGGTTTGTAACGTTATCTCCATAACCTGTTAAAGTTTATTTTTTGTTTGATTTGTTTGAGTTTAATTCTCATTTTTTTAACTTGTGTAATGTCCAACGCAACCCTCTAGTTCTAAATGCGGGTACGATGTTCTAATATTTATGGATATGATCATTATAGAGAGTATCACCCAAGTTTTGGTATATGTACATTTCTACTTAGTTACTAATTAATTTTTATAATTTCTAAGAGTTAGTGTATTAATTGTATAACTAATGCGATGTTTGTTTGGGTTTAGGGATTTTATGAGCACAACTCTATCTCCCAATAACATATTGATCGGATGCGGGAGTGTTGGACAGAACATGTGTGGCGGGCCTGGTAAGAGCAACAAGAACGACCATGTCAATTTTATTTTTGTTATTAGTTTAATTAGGTGTTGATTTTGTAGTTTTAGGTTTAGAGTTTATATTATATGTTAATTTTGTGTTTAGAATTTACGTAACATGTGCAAATCAAGGTGTTTTTCAACTGAATTAAAACTTCTATGAACGTACTTAATCATGATGAATTGTATCGTAATGGTGGTGAACGTGAGTACTCCTACAAAATGCCTATATGTGAATCTTAGTCTGTTAATTCTAACATGCATCATTTAGTTGTATTTTAGTGTTAACAAACTATACTCTCCTATAAAGCATATTGTAGGAAAACTCGCATTCATCACCATTAGTCTATACAATTCATCATGATCAATAACTACTCCAAGAAGTTTTAAATTCAGTAAAAAAAAAATCTAATTTGTACCTGTAATGTAAATTCTATTGTTGTACTCATTGATTATGTTGTATTGTGGTGTGTATTTGGGTATTGAAACATTTTTTAGCAATTTTGGGGAAAATAAATTTCAATTTTTAAAAAAAAAACACTAAACTTTTTTGTGGCAGTTTTGCCTTGGAACCGCCACTAAAAATGTGTAAATTACACATATTTAGGTGGCGGTTCCTCTCATTTTATTTTATTTTCTTCTTCATTTTTTGCTAATCACCCCATTAATGATAATTGGTATATTATGAAATCGAAAAATGTGCTGCAAGCATCAACCAAGCAACAAATGCACATCATCTCCTATGAAATATGAGGTTGCTCTCTTCATAATTTGAACAGAGTTTTTATTTTGGGATTTTGAATAGAGCTAATTTTATTTATTTCGTGATCTGAATCACGATTCAAAAAAAAAAAAAAAACAGATAAGAGAGTGTTTGTTTTAGTATTTCAATATAAGTTTTATTTTGTTTTATTTATTTCTTTTTTATTTTAATTATTTTTATATATCTTTAAATTACCAAAATATTTATTTGTTTTTGTAAGAATATCTTTACAGTTCTATGGGATGTTGGACAAATTCGGATTAATTTTATTTATGAGTCTAATTTCTCCAATGGTTTATTTATATCTTAAATTTCAAAATAGTTAAAATATAAAAAAATTACGTAAATTAAAAATAAATAAAAATTCATGTAAGAAAATTTCTTTTGTATTTCAATTGTTTTTATGTATCTTTGAATTGCAAAAATATATATTTGTCCTTTAAAAATTTAAATTTATCATTTTCTTTGCAATTTGTTAGTTTATTTATTTATTTATCTTCTACGTTTATTTTAATTTTATTTCTGAAACTAACTTCTTTTGTTTTATTTTCGTCTTAAACTTAGAAATAGTTAAAATTAAAAAAATAATATACTCATATAGGAATGTTGATAGAAATTTAACATTAATATACAAACACGAATTTATTAAATTTTACAAATTAAGATGCAACAATTCAATTGGAAATAAAACTAGTTCGATTAATGACTACTCTAAGCATTGTTGTCCCGCCAAATATATTTTTTTAAGGTATCTAGAAATTCCTTTAAAATATTTTTTTATTTAATTTTGAAAAATTTATGATTAGATTTTAAGACTTGGACAGATTTTAGAATATATTTAATTTTTTTAATGAAAAAAATATAATCAAAGTGGTTTGAAGAAAAAATGCAAAAAAATGCAAAAAAAAAAAAAATTCACGATAAAGTGAATAAATGGTGTATGATTGCTTCAAAATTTTAATGAAGGGTGATTTTAGTAAAAAATTTATTTGAATCACCAAAATAAAGTTGAGAAAACAGAGAAAAAAAAATAGAATTTGAATAAAAATTTTATTGGAGTTACCAAAACAAAGTATAGAAAATGACTTATAACTCTCAAGATCAAGCCACCTCAAAAAGAAGCTTAGACCCATAAAGTACAAAATGGAGCTTATAAATCAACATACCCACGAGGCTTATATACCATTTCTCACTTATACTCCATAAATTGTATAATCAAAGCATCCAAAAATTATATTAAGCTGAATTTTTTTAAGAGTTATTGGTTTGAATACCCCCAAACTTTGCGCGAATTTACTTGTTACCCACCAAACTTTCAAATTGGCGCTAATACCCCATAAACTTGTATTTTCTTGACAGTTTTCACAGTTGCTTAAACAGAGCATATATCTGTTAATAATACCTTCACATGTGACTTGCACGTGAGGGGTATTTTTAGAACTTCACGTAAAAAGCCATCAAATCGAAAGAGGGGTATTTTCGCCTTTTCCAATCGATTTTTAGGGTTTATGCTTAATCTGCAAAGAAATTCTAATCTATTTGGATCAACCAATGATCGAATCAAGAAAGAAGGAGGGCGATGAAGCACAAGAGTGAGCTCAATTCCACAATTAAGCTAGGACATAAGTCCACAGCCATAAACCAAAAACCTAAGATTTCTCTTTCATTTATCAACTAACATCAAATCAATCGTTGAACACTTCCCACGAATTACTATTATTAGAATAAACTAATAAGTTCATAGATAATAAAAATAAAACACAATGAAAGATAAAAATAGCTCCATACATGAAATGGGTAGCAAGCTTTCATCACTAAGCAATAAGAAAATCCTCACTCTGCTGGCTCTGGCTCTTCTCAACAATGTTCCTCTCCTCCTCACTTCTACCATCAAAAAAATCCCAAATTAACAACTTTATCGCAGCAAATGATCACAACAAACATCAAATCACAAATAAAAACATACCCTTTATCCCCTTCCAAAGCAGGAACATCAGTAGCAGAAACCAATCCAGATTCCTTCTGATTGAGAAGAAAAGTCTTGGTGATCAAATTACAGAACAAATACACAAACTGAACCGAATCGTTGGCCGGAACCGGATAAGTAATCCTCTTATAATACTCCAAGGGCATCGAAGAATCAACAAGAGACACAATGGGTTTCTGCAATCTATGAGCTTCGAAAATCACAGATGATTTCCTTTTAGTATCAAACACAACAAGGCAATCCGGGGGCTGGGTCGGGCCGAAGTAGACCTTCTTGTTCCTGGAACGAAACTTCTTGGGGCTATGGCATATTGGTGAGGAAGCTACGAATACGCCAAAAGGGTGTTAAGATAAGGGGAATAGCAACCAATTTTCTTGGTCATTTGCTCGATGATCTCGTCGAATAGGGAGTTGGTGTTGATGAACATGAAGTGGCCCTTCTAGTGGGTGAGGTTGGCGATGAAGTGGGTGGTGTTTCGAAGGCAGATTAGAGTCTTGTCGGAGTTTATTATAGCCATGTCATTTCGGGTTTCGTGGTGAATTGCTTGAAGTGGTGAGCCATGACGCGTCGGCCCAGGTGAGCGTTTGTGCTTAGAAGCTTTTGGATCATGATTGAGTGGAGTGGATAACCCATTTATGAGAACGACAATGGAGACGGCAGGCCAAGGGAGGACTGAAGCCTTAACTGAGCGAAAAGGAAGAAAACAAATCCTTTAATTTGTGTTTATTTCAAACAAAACCCTTATTTTACGTGAAGTTTTGAAGAAAAAAAAACCATCACGTGCAAGTCACGTGTGAGGGTATTATTAATACATATATGCTCCGTTTGAGCAACCGTGAAAATTGTCAAGAACATGCAAGTTTATGAGGTGTTGGTGCTAATTTGAAAGTTTGGGGGATAACAAGTAAATTTGTGCAAAGTTTGGGGGTATTCAAACCAATAACCCATTTTTTAATAATAAAGTTTTTCAATGTTCAAACAATAATGATGCTTACCTATTAAAAGTAGCAATAGGAATTCACCAATGAGCCTCCAATTGAACAACTCTCAAACAATATGAACAATTAGATATTGAATCATTTCTTTCTTTTAAAAAAAAAAATCATTTTATAGGATTATATGCAACAAAAATCCATTGGAGGAAAACACACATTAGACAGAAAAAACGAACCTCATTGGATCAAATCTATCTCCTCCTCAAAAATAGCCACTAGTGGCACAACCGATCCTATAATGAACAAAGGTTTATCAACTTAAATAATTGACCAAAACTCATTTTCAAACCAAACATCATTCCTATTTTTCCACCAAAATTGGACCAGAAAAATCAAAACTTTCTCGCCAAGCTAGAACTTTATTGCTAAGTTCGAACTTTTTTTTACGAGAGAGAAATAGAAGACGGGTAATGGGGGTGGAGAGAGAAAGAGACGACGGGGGAATATGGGTGGGTTAGCAGAAGATGAAAACAAATATATATGTATATATTTATTATTTACGTCAACCAAAAAAAACGAGGTGTCGTGATTTTGTGGCGACACGTACACCACTAACAGGCCATAACAGCCAGGGAAGAACGGAGTTTCAAACATGCCCAAATAGGGACTATTTATACTAAAAAAAAGTTGAAGGACGTGTTTTGTCATAAATTATAAAATTCAAGGATGAATCGTGCCAATAAAAAAAATACCTTTTAAAATATTTGATTTTTATTTAAGAATACATATGTGTGTGGGTATGTCATTAATACGAAAAATCCTATTACGGGAAATTAATTATTTTGAATTAATGAAATTCAACTTTCTCTAATATCCAATAATTGTGAAGAAGATATTTACCAAAAATAAAAAATAAAAAAATAATTGTGAAGATGGAACTATTGCAATTAGTAAAATCAACCCTAGCTGATTCAACAAAATAAAAAAAATAAAAAGTCAATTTGCAACGAGAATGAGCTAGATCTATGACAAGTTGAC
Source organism: Ulmus americana (assembly GCA_010015005.3). Lineage (NCBI taxonomy): Eukaryota > Viridiplantae > Streptophyta > Magnoliopsida > Rosales > Ulmaceae > Ulmus > Ulmus americana. Next base: position 7,671 of record WUAT03016467.1, read on the forward strand.
AACCAATATAATTGCTAAGAAATTCCATCTAGGATCCTCATTAATAATGCTAAAAATCATGTGAGAGAAACATACAAAAAGCTAAAAAAGACATTTTGGACAAACCCAACAAATATTATTATAGAAGTTGCAGCCTCAATTTAAAAATAAATTAAATAGAGATCTATTCTGAAAATAGGGAAAACAATAGACAATGGACAATGAAGGATTAAATACGCGAAAGGGAGAGAGATTAAACAACAAAGGATATTTATATTTTAAACCTTACATTTTAAAGATTTAATTAAGAAGTGTATTATGCATTTAAATTTTTGAAACGATGTATTTTCTACTTATAACAAAAAAAAATTTACATTCATATACTAACACAACAAAGAAAAAAAAAAAAAATCTTATGTTTAGTTTGTAACTCTGTAATATTTTGGATAGAGTATTCTAAATAGAATTGTTATTTGGTTTCGCATTTTATAGAATATTATTCTAAATAGAATTTTTGTTTAATTCAACAGTTTGAACAGAGTAAGACTATTATATTCAGAATTACAAACCAAACAATGCTAAAATATAAAGAAATTATAATTATGACTTACTCGTGAATGCAGTCTTTAAACAGCCACTCGTTTGTAAAAATTTAGCAAAATAATAATTTTAGATTACAAGACGTTCGTCGATAGAGATTCTGTCCAAATCTGTTAATTTATTAGTATTAATACTTAATATTTAATGTTAAAAAATTAATAAATTTAGATGAAATAATCACCAACGAATATATTATAATATGAAATTGTTGTTTTGCTATATTTTTACAAGCGAGTGGTCATTTACCGAGTATTATTCGGTCTCTTTAATCATGTGAACCTATAATTTTTGAATTAAGTTATGCAATTGATGACATTATTGATCATTGTTCTCACTTTTGACATAGTTTCTCTTATACCCTAGACTTCGTAACCAGTTACTAAGTCTCTTGCAAAATTTACTCTCTTGTTAGAGGTGAATAAATTTGGTTGTTTGGGTCCCCAAAACATTATTTCGCTTGTAATCACTGATATTCATCTCATTTCTTCTAACTGAAAAAGTATTGGGGTCAAAATAATAATAATAACCCATAATATAAATATAAAATAAAAATTCAAAGAAATTGGAATGAAAATAAAAATAAAAATTGGCACTGATATTCATAGGCGAGTCTTTTGGCCTTTGTCCTCTGATCTTCTCTCTGTCTCCTTCCTCAAACACGCCCAAGTCAACACGGACGGCCTTGACCCAAACCCCATCTCTCTCTGTCATCTTCAGAGAAAAACCCTAAAATTCGAATTGATCAAATCCCCAATTTAATTTATCAAAAAATCCCAAATTGCAGGAGGACTCAAATTCCATTTTTGTTTCTTCGTTCAAATCGAAGCAATTAATTGGATGAAGCAGCGGTGATAGAGTCGATCAGTACTGATTTTGTTTGGGGGAAAATATTGTCGGAGATCGAGGTTGTTGAAGAGGTTCAGACCTATCATGGGGGAGAATCGCCGCTGCCACCGACGAGTTCTGGTGATACGAATGGAATTGGGGAAGATAGCCTGAAGAACGATGTGTACATGGCGATTGCGTATGGGGATTTGGAGAAGTTGCAAATGTTGGTAGAGTGCGAGGGTTGCTCTGTTTCGGTGCTTGATGGGCTTGGTTACTATGCGCTTCAGCCTTTAGTCAAGCTTCCATTCACATGTCTTCCAACCCTTTACTATTAAACATCTATTATTAATTTACTAGTTTACTCTCATAATTTAACGTTTACGAAAAAAATTAAATGGAACCTCACGAAAGGGCCGAAATAGCACACATCTCACGCAAAAATAATCGAACTGGGTCACTTTTCATTGACAGGGGTCAAATTGAGACCGCCTTCTTAAAACAAGGGCCTCAAGTGATATTTGTTCTATTTACTATTTTGAAAGAAAAAAATCCATAACAAATTTTTTTGTAACATTTTTTCTATAAAAAAAAAAAAAATGTGTCGACTCAAACCATATATATGAAAGTACAAAAAGAAAAAAAAAAAAAAATATATATATATATATTTTATTGGTTTCTCAAAAGAGTAGTGATGCAACTAAAATAAAAATAAAATTATGCAATTGGATGAAAATATTATCTTATAATAACCTACGTTAATGAGATGACTGTATAGTCCCACAAATAGGCTCTTAAATTAGGCTGGGACTGAATTAGACTATAACAAATATAAAAGTCAAACATTGAGCAGGAAAAAATTAATTCAGTCTAGCCCATAATACTAACTTCCAAGCGGGCCCTAGCGAGTTAGCAGCTAGCCAGCCGCTAAAATAAAAGTCTTACTGGTACAAGTGGCCAATTCCTGTACTCTTTATTTTTTTTTTTTTGGAGAAAGATGCCCCAGTTTCTACGTGAACATCAAATGCAGCTTAATTTGAGTTGACAGGACTGAAGAAATTCAAAGGAGCTATGAAGTCTTTGTCCCTCTCTGCGAGTTTCGTACAAAAGCAGAGGGAATCATAAAAGAGAACGAGATTTAAGTTGGCGTGTTTGTGTGTCAAAAATAGTAAATATTGCTCAAACTTTTGCTTCCTCACTTCCCACATGGATATGGGCCTCTTCTGTCTTCAAACTTAAATGAACTTCTTCTTTCTACCTAGCTAATAATATTCGATTTTTTAACGTTTAAAATGACCCTTACGTAATCTGTGATATATTTTCAACTCTTACTTATTGATTCCTACAAAATGGTTAAAATATACATATATAAATAATTAAAAAAAATCCATAAATGAAGATTTTTTGGAACGTTAGAAAAGTCTAGTACTATTTTAGTATTTTTATCTTAGATGATTGAAATTTGGTAACAACTAGCGAAATTAAGATTTATTATTATTAGTTTTTGAGGGAGAATTTGTAAAGGGCATCATGAGGCCACATTGCCACAATGATGAAGTAGTCTCTCTGAGCTTAGCCTTACCCAATTGTTCCAGAAGCTTTAGATTTGTCTTTTTCAGGTAAATTTATGATTGATTGATATGACTTGTTCCTCTCTCCCACTCCATTGCAGTGTTGACACTTTTGGGCTCCAACACGAAGTTAGATCATATTTGATGCAATTTTTGTTAGGATGAATAAAGCCAGGAAACAAGCAATAATCTTCATTGAGTATGTGACTTATATGGCCCAATTAAAAAAAAAAAAAATTAATAATAATAAAAATAAAGCCCATAACTCTAAAAATAAAAAATAATAATAAAAAAAAATCTATTACGCGTATAATTTCTTAAATTCAAATATAATTAAAATTAAAAATAAAAATAAAAATAAAAATTCTTTGACTTGGTCGGTAACCATAATTTCTCACTCAAGGTCACCCTTAGCCTGTTCGGTGCCCAGCCACTTTCTTGGAAGCTGAGCAAAGTGGGCGGCGCCATGGCAGATTTGGGCAGTCGAGTTTGTTGGCTTGTTCGTAGCAGTGAAAGGAGAGGCGGCGGTGGAGAACAAGCCTAATCTCAAACCAGATTTGGTGGCGCGATTGGAAGGAGTCGAGTGGCGCAAATGGTGCGACTGCACAGTCGAGCCTTCGCTCGATAGGACAGCTGCGCCCTTTTGGGCTACTCGACTGCTTCCAATCACGCCACTCGACTAGGACGCACTGCTGCTCGACTGCTTCAGTCGTGGTGAAGCGAGTCTGATGTCGACCGGAAGTTGTAGCAGCGGCCAAAAAATGCAGGGCCAGGTCGGAGAGATGAAGAAAATGAAGAAATTGAATTTTTAAACATTAAATAAATCAAAAGGAAATAAGAGGCCATTCTTGCAATTCAATTTTTCCTTGGTTTAAATAGACAAAAAGCTCCAATCTTCATACATGTTTTTGTTGTATGGTGTATCTGTACTGAGGTTTAAAATTTTCATATTGATGAAAATATATGTGCAAAAATATTATTCATGAAAATTAACGTAAAAAAAAAAAGGATCAAAATTTGACTTAGAATTATTAATTTTTAATTAAACTTCATAAAATTTTAAATTAAAGAATGCTATTTTTTTTAAAACATTTTTATCTTTTAATTATATTAAAAAATTAACTTTATACAATACAAAATAAATATAATATATAGAGAAAAGTGTTGACATAAATTCTTTTACATTAAAACTTAATATTTTATATGATACAATATAAAATATAAAATATCAATACTAAAATAAAAACTAATGAGGTTTAAATATATTTAGAATACCATATAAGTTTAGACAATATTAGTATTATGATACAGAGTTTGAATAATTTTCAATATAATCTCAAACATGACACATAAATTTGTTGATTTCTTCTTATTGTTTGTTTGTGAATTGAAAATTGTGTGTTCACCCAATTGCTTGATCCAATATTTTGTAAATCACGAACTTAATATGGAAATTGAGAAGATGGAAAATCGAAGAGTCCAAAACTTCTAGAATGATCGTCACAAAATTCAAAAGTATATGCACGAAAATAATAAATATAATCTGGCTTATTAAATAAGTAAGTATGGTTCATTTCTATACTCATAAATCCAAAACTGATTGAAATATTGTTTTGATCATATGGTGACATTATTGATTTTGCTCTGTTACTTCTCCTTATAAAATATTTCCTAATAGCCCATATACTTGGACCAACACCTCTGCACCCATAGTCCTCATTTTGTGTGTAACAAGCAAACGTTGTTTCACCAGTAAATGAGCTTAATGGTAAACCTAAATCAGTAGCATTTCTTCCCGTTAACAAAAAATTATTTCTTCCATCATTGTCGTCGTCAATCATCATCATCACCACCACCATCTTCATCATCATCGCCATCATCTTTGTTATTACCATTATTATCGTTATCATCTTTCCCATCATTATTGCCTTTATTACTGTTATAAGAATTTTTGTCACGGTTGATATGGCATCCAGATCATTCCATAATGACTAACACATAGATCGTATCCATACTGAGTTGACACTTACACTTGCCGAGTTGGCATCTCGAAATCTTGATCGTGACGGTGTCCAGCTAAATACCGCTGTCCGTTCTCACGCCGGAGTAGAGCAAGTCTTGGATCACTATTCCAAGCTTAGTGAAAATTGAGGCATGATATCTCCCAAAATAATTCGTGAATATCACGATGACGACGACGTCATTCGTGTTGGAATATGAAGGTCATAAGAGCTTAAAATATGAGGTTGATATTGCGAAGGTTCAACCAAGTTCGATCGACCAACTCGGCTAAGGCTAGCTTGGCCAAGGCCGAGTAGACCAACTTTCCATTTGAGTGTGCCGAGTTTCCCCCTGCGTGGCCATGCCAAGGCACTACATGATAACCCGAGTTGCTTGGTGCATGGCCGAGTTGCTTGGCGCGTGGCCAAGCTGCTTGGCACGCTTCCGAGTTGCAAGGCACGCATCTTGAGTGTTGAGCTGCGCGCAAGGCTTGAGGTTCTAGCACATCTTGCTGAGCTACGAGGCCTCCGTTCGAGCTGCCCACTACACGGCATGCCAAGCTGCGTCCCTGCCAAACCATAATGTTGAGCCATCATGTCGAGGTGGTGCCAAGCTACTCCTTTTCCTTGCCAAGTTACCCCCTTGCTGCTAAGCTGAGGCCGAGCTCGGCTACCCCACGACCGCACTGCTTGCCTACTTCATTCTAGATGTTGCCTAGCTAGCCTACCACGTGACCTGCTTGCGTAGTCCAAGCTGCTCACCTTAGGCCGAGCTACCATGCACACCCCATGCCGAGCTGCCCTGCTTGGCCGAGCTACCATCCGCACCATGCGACTAGCGCCCTACTAAGCCAACTGCCCAGCTCAGCTAGCTTGGGTTGCAGACCTGTCTAGCCGAGCGCCACAATGTCTTCTACCTCACCCGTTTTCCTGGCTTTCGAACTTGTTACTTCGACAAGTCCATCCAATACGCTCATGATGAGCTATTCTCTATGTCCGACTCATTCCTGGATCGCTAAGCTCTTTGAAGGGCCTCGTAGACACTTGGTCAATTTGAGATACAACATCTCAAATTCCAAGTAGTCCAAAAATCACTGTTTCAAGTGATCAATAGTTGTTTAATGACACATCAGCAAACCAATCTTGAAACTCACATTTTGCACAAACCCACAAAATTAGGACATGTTGTCTCCCATGTTCTCCATGTTCAAGTGACACTTGTCACAACAAGAGTGGAGCTTATTTTCTCTCATTGAAAATAACTTTTACTTGTTGTCTCCCTTCTCAAATCCCCCTATAAATACTTTATTTGAACAAATGAAAGGTACGTACACGCATAAGCACAAAAGCACATTGAATTCGATCAATTTGATCTGACAAAAAACACTTGCTGCTTTCTTTCTCTAAAACGATTTCACAAATCTCTAGCTGATTTAAGCATCGGAGTTAAATCGAGGGAACAGCTCCCCCGACCTCTGATCGTTTCTTCTTTTGCAGATAGACGCCATCACCACGCGAACGCTGTTAGTTTCCAACAACGCCATTACCACACGAATGTCGTTAGTTTCGTCAAGTTCGACCTGACTCGACACCAGGTCACCATGCTTATTTGGAGAAAGTTGCTCACATGTCCTTCTTTGACCGTGACCAGATTTTTGCGTCAACAATTATAAACAATAAAAATGTATAATTTTATTTATTATTATAAATAATATAATAAATATTTTATTTATTAAAAAAGGACAA
>WUAT03016576.1:0-14389 GCA_010015005.3 Ulmus americana
AAACAGTTAAATACTATATTAGAATTGTAGTTTACACAAATTAAAAAATGGTATAGTTATTTTAGATGAGGTAATAGATATAGATAGTTAGTTACAAGAGTTTAAAAATGATAGATTAGATTTACTAAAACCAGAAAAAATCTATGGATTAGTTCCACTATTTAGTAATAGTAAATTAATTAGAACTCAGGAAGAAAAAATAGTAGCATGTAGCCATAACTCAGTAGTACTAGATGTAATTAGAAAAGATACCCATTCAGCTAAAATGAAATCATATAGATTTAAAATAGCACATATAGGGTTCATAATAGTATGTGTTAAACCAGCCATTAGGAAAAATACAGGAGCTAAAGCTTTAATAGTAATTTATGACACTTCTTGGAGTGATCACGCCTGCATTTACTTCTTTTTTTTTATTTAATTTCACATTTATTATATTTTTATTATTTATTGGACAAAAAAATTATTACTTTATTATTATTGTTATTAATTTTTAGGAATGTAATGATTCTTATTGCCTTTTACAAAAGGCGATTTGGCATCCTCTAGAGAGATGATATAATTTGATTTGATTTTGCAATGTGTCACGAAATCACCGAAAGAGATGGTTGAGTGTGTAGATAAGCAGTGAATGGCAGCTTTACTACTGAACAGATTCAGTCACTGGTGAGCCTTTTCATGTGTTTAGTTGTAATTTGTCAATATCTGTGAGTTTCATTTAAAACTTTTACCGTCGGTTTGATTCAATATTCTAGAGTATTATAAGTGAAATATTGTGAATAAAATATTAAAAATAATAATTTTATTTAGTTAAAAGTATTGTAAATAAAGTATTATAGATAAAATTAATAGGGTATATAAAATTTAATAATAATATAATAGAAAGGTAATATTTTATTAAAAAAATAATAGAGAGGGGTAATATTTTATTTAAAATGTAATATTTTATTTAAAAGGTAGTAGAGAAATGTAATATTTTATTAAAAAAGTGATGAAAAGAGGTAATAATTTATTAAAAAGGTGGTGGGATAGTGGAAATATGTAATATTTTATTAAAAAATAATAATAGTTTGATAGAGAAGTAATATTTTATTAAAAAAATAATGAAAAAAAGTAATATTTTATTATAAAGGTAACAGAGATGTAATATTTTATTAAAAAATAATAAAAACTAATAAGTATTATAAATAGTGTAAGAAAATAAAAAATAAGCTGAGCATTACTATGGTTTTCATGTTTATGAGAACTTTAGGGTACTTGTCATTTATGCTTCTTGGAGTTGGTGTACATTCCTGCTACGTCATTATCTTTCTGCATTTAGACTTGTAGATCTCTTCGACTCTGCTGCTTTATTAGGTAAAAATTGGAAAGAGCATTTTAGAGCAAATATCTAAAGTTTATGGAAATCTGGTATACTCTCTACTAGTAGATGTTTCTATCCATGCTTGTTTATATTCCTTTTCAATATATTTACTCCTTTAATGTTTTATCTATCTATGCAACTGAGCTTTCGTTTTTGAATGTTTCTTTTCTTTTGTTCCACCATTAATATTTGGACTTAAACATTATATTTAAGCATTGATCCTTGTAGGCTCTAAGTTTTCATGATTATCAGATGCCAAGATTAGGGTAGTCCTTTGTCTGCTGCTTCATTCTTTAATTTTTTTGCTTGCATCACTTTTGTATCTTGTGATTATTCATTAGTTTTGTTATTAATCAGTTGGTGAAATTAATTTAGCAAGGGTTAAATTTAGTAATGTTTCTTGAGTGTGACAAAGAGGAAGATGGCAAATGAAAAGGAACTTGAGAGTGACAACGGGCAAAAAGCAAGACAAATTGAGAGAAAGAAGTACCAGCATGTAATGAAGTTGAAGGGAGAATGGTAGTGAAGCAACATAATATAATTGACATTGTCAAAAAATTATTATTATTAATTGTTTTATGTCTATTTTTTATGTGGCTACTTGTCATAAAAAAACATCTACACTAGATTGCATTTAATATAATAAAAAAATTTATTAAATCATTATTGGAAATTTTTTTAGAGGCAATTTTATATTTTGAACAACAATTTTTTTAAAAAATTACGATAAAATAATAAAGCATAACACTCATAATAAGTCATTTATAGTTTATAATAATAGTTAGAAAATGTTTTAAAAACAGTGACAACGCATTATGAAAATGTGTTCATAGAGATAACTATGTAACAATATATGTAAAAAGATATAGAATAAATGTGTTATCTGACATTTGAGAAAAGAGTTAATAAACGCAATAATAAATGTTTCTATCACAATTAAAAAATGCGATAAAAATTCTAAGACTTTTAAGTACAGTGGATCATACAACATTTGATAAAACGTTGCCTTAGTGTTTGATCGCATTTTTCGCCTGCAATTAAAAGGCCTTTTTCTAGTATTAGGCCCGAGTTTAGATAACGAATATTAAGAGTCTACACTACTGTAAACTGAATTAAATAGATGTCTGCATTCAATAGGCATATACATTCATGATTTATAACTATATTGATTGTATTTTTATACTCTATGTACTTATTGACTGAGTTGCACTTTCTTTGTGAGAAATATCTGTACTTGCTGAACTTCGGCTTACGACTTACGTTCGTGTTGTAGGTACAAAAAGTAAGCATATCTCTGATGCTTGATGGGATGCACAAGTGCAGTGTGTTTTGGGGAGGTGGGGATGAACAACCCACTATGCAAGTCTTTCCGCTCATGTTGTATAAAATTTATGTTTATGTTTGGTTGTCTTAAATTTTTTCCTTCCTTATATGTTTGATTATACTTTTAAACTCTCTCTCTTTATTTACTTTCCAGCATGTAAATATTCTTTCTGGATGCTCTACGTTTAAAAGTCTGGTAAACTGATGATTTACCAGTGTTTGCTTTTAAATCGTTTTATCGTTTAGTTGATATTTCCAAAACATGCTTTAACTTGCAAACAATGTTTTCAACCATTTCATATGCTTTTATAGAAACAAAAGAAACTATTAGTAGAATTAGGTTTTTGTGTCAAGATTTGTAACAACTTGGTTTTCAAGAATTTAGAATCTGGAATATAAAAAATTAGGCCTTCTTTATGAAATGACTTTTAGATTTATGATTTTGAAGTGAACAAGGGAATACATATTTAAAAATAAACAGAATTACTCTGAAATTTTCGGAAACCTAAGTATGAGTTTTTCTACGTTTTAATGATACTAAGAAATCGAGTCATTACAAACAAACACATTATTTTTTTTTATAATTATATTAATATTTTAAAAAATAATAATAATAAATGGTAAAACTAGAATTTGTTTAAAAAAATGGTATTGTGTTTAAGAAAATTTCAAACTTCAGAGTACTAAAATATAATTTTTATTGGAACAAAAATACGCATGTACCTTCTTTTTGCCATCTTTTCAAAACATAGGTACCATTTCTGTATCACAAAGACCACTCAAGTACCAATTTGTTAAAATTTAAAAAATAAGTGCATAAATTAGACATAAATTTCAACATAAAAAAAAAAAAAAAAAAAGGCACATAAACGAGACATTTGGGATCTCTTGGCTACGTACCGCTAGTTGAAACTTTTCTAATTACAAACTATGAGGTACGCGTCCTGTGCAAGTGACAAACAAGAGGTACCAAAGTACAACAACCTTTTTGTAAGACATGTTTGATTCGACATTTTGTAATATTTAAAATAGTCTGATTTTATTTAGAATATTTTGAAGCATGATTAGTATAATATAATAAAAAAAATATTTTATTAAAAAGATAATAGAGAGAAGTAATATTTTATTAAAAAGATGATTGAGAAATGTAATATTTTATTAAAAAGGTAGTGAAGAGAGGTAGTATTTTATTTAAAAGGTAATGGATATATGTAATATTTTATTAAAAATGTGATAAAAAAATGTAATATTTTATTAAAAAGTAGTAAAGTGGTGGAAAGAGGTAACATTTTATTAAAAAGTAATAAGATGATAAAGAGATGTAATATTTTATTAAAAATGTAGTGAAAATAAGTAATATTTTATTAAAAAAGTGATGGAGTGATATAATATTTTATTAAAAATATAATACAAATAAGTAATATTTTATTTAAAAGGTAATAGAGTGATGTAATATTTTATTAAAAAGTAGTTGAGAGAAATAATATTTTATTAAAAAATAATGAAGAGAGGTACTTAAGAGAGAGAATCTTTCAAATAATACCAAAATATATTCTTACATATTTGATTAGAGTATTTGAAATACTAATTGAGTATTTCAAATACCCAATCAAACAAATACTAAATGTTTATTTTTAAATATGAGGTTTAAAATACAAAAAAAAACATTATACTCAAAGAACTAGCGTACATCTTCTCTCCCAAAATGTACAAGTCTTTTTTATTTGTATACGACACTATAGCCTACACATGGTTTTTGTGATATGACACGGTAGCTTACATCTTCTCTCCCAAAAAAACCAAATCCTAGCTAGCTTATTAGCTTACCTTATGCTATGGTTTTCTGATGAACGATTTGGATGGCTTGTAGAAGACTATCGGGTCCAAAGGGTTTGAACAAACAATGGTCCATTCCAGCCATTTTAGTCCTGTTAGCTTCCTCACTTCCCGGTAGATGAGAGGTTAGTGCAATTATGGGTATATGATCAACTCCGTAGTACTTCTCCAACTTTCTTATCTTCTCTGTTGCTTCATACCCATCCATCACCTCCATCTGTTATATATAATTGAAGTTAGATAAAAGTGACAGGGGAAAACATCAATACAATTCATCCTTAGACTATCTCCGATGCACATGTCAATAACAATATTAAATTTGATAAAAAAGTAGTAATATATTATATATGCATGACATTTTAGTATTCTTACTCATATACAAATTACTATTTAAAATATTATAAATTGTAAAAGTCAACAAAATAATTAATACATTAAATTAAATAATGACATTTTTGTAATTAAAAATAAGAATTATTTATTATAAATAGCATTTTTGTAATTAAAAAGATGAATCATTTATTATTTAATGGTATTTTTGTAATTAAAAAAATGAATATTTATTATTTAATGGTATTTTTGTAATTAAAATGGTGTAATTATTACTATGGCAAATTTGTAATATGATATATTTGAGTGCAAATTTACACTCAAGTATAGTATATTACAAATTTACTACAATTTTTAATATTGTATTGAAAAAATATTTTTTCAGAATATACTAAAATATAAAATTAGTACATTTATTTAACATTGCATTGATGATGCTATTATGTCCTTCACATGACATTTGTATTTTCATCGACGGCTCCAGAATAAATGTACAAAATAGTATGCATTTTCCCCATGCGAGGGGTAAAAATAGAAAAACAAAAAAAAATCCATTTTACCTGTGGGGTAATTAGATACTACTTTTGCACATTTAGAAGCCCGTCCGTGAAATACAAATTTGAAGAAAGTAAAGTATACCAATAATAAATGTTAGGGGCAAGGTTAAATATTTTCCTAAATATTTGAACAGTTTATCAAATATATATCTTATTATTATCATTATTTTCATCACAGTAAAGCTTCATAATTTATAGTTCTTAGGAGATATCTTAATTATTTACCCTTTAAATAGTCGGAAATGATACATTTGACAAATTTTCAAACAAACATATATTTTTATGAAAAAAAAATATAATTAGTAAAAGTGTGATGATATATACGTACCTCACAATCCATAAGTATATAGTCATAAGGAGGAATAGCAGAAGTGCCATGTTGGGTTTGATGATTTGCAGCTAGACCGTTGGAAACAAGGTCCAAAGCTTCCTTTCCATTTTGACAAAGCTCAACACTTGCACCCATTTGCGAGACTCTCTTAAAACCCAACATTCTTAACAAGTACTGATCATCAACAAGCAAAACTTTCTTACCCTTTAAGGGCAGTTCTTCTTCCTCAGTTATTATAACATCAACTTTTTCTTGTTTTATCTCTCCCGCCATTTTGCTTGAGATTCCAAGTTCTTGGATTGATGAGGTAGTAGTAGAAGAAGCAGAAGAAGGAAGTTTCATTTGTTTTTCATTTATCTTTCTATTTGGAGTGGAAGAGCCACCAAACTCCGGAAGAAGCTTCACAACTTCATACAAACGGCTTCCATGAAAAGGCTTGTGCTTGAAAATATGATCCCCATCAAACATGTTCTGATCCTGATTTTTCCTGCAGCTTTTGATGCTTTGAGACATGGAATTCGTAAGCCAAACGATTCTACAACAAGCACTTTGCAGATCCCTTTTGAACTCGTTCACAATCTCGCACAATTCCTCAACATGTTCGGAATTTGCATCGATCACAATCAATACAAAGCCTGAGGAGGACCCAGCTCGAAGATAATTCTTTCTGAAGAAAGAGCTTATATAATCATGAGTTCCATTATCCACAGAAGTGTTGGTGTTTAAAGGAACATATTTTGCACCTCCAACATTGCTTGAAGATAGAGAGAGAGAAGATGAGTTGCTCAAGTTGTTGTCGCTTGGCAATTGATCATAGGATCTAGAATTGTTCAATTTCTGTTTGATTTTTTTGAGAGTACGAGGAAGTTGATCCCATTGTTCCACCACAGATAATTTTATCCCAAGGTTCTCCATAAAGTTTTGGGAAATTTTTCTCCTCTCAAGGTTTTGAATCAATAGCACAACATAAGATCCTTCTACCTTTGTACTTGGTGTAATAACACCCAAACCAGGACTTGAACATGAATTGCAAATGTTCAAACCCGGGCTCGGGGTAGGAATATTGGAGATCAGCCCGGATCTAGAAGAACTGTGCAGAGGTATCTCATCATCTTGATGCTGGTTATGATCACCAGATATGTGATCATCATCTTCCAATTTAATTTGGTTTGCTTTTGTAACACTTTCACCAACAGTTAGAAGAACATTGAATCTAAAGCAACTTCCCCTTTCTCCAATATCTTTGTCCACAATCCCAATTTCTCCATGCATCAACCTCACCTGCAGGTAAAAGTTTTGATAACTGTTAAAGCAATAATTAATTTTGGTAGAGTTTTTCTATAATTCACCGCAAAACAAAGTTGGTCTTTTTTTGCTTGAAAGTATAACATACAAGAAAATAAAACATGCCCTCGTAAAAACACATGAAGCCAACAAGACCAAAATAAACAAAATTAGGATAAATTAAATTAAGGGATAATGAGAAAACTAAATTTATATTTTAACCTATGTAAAAAGGGAGAATTCGATGATAATTTGCGTTTAAAGACATTACTTACCAGAGATTGAACAATACCAAGTCCCAAGCCAGTGCCTCCCTGCTGTCCAAAAGCTGTTTCCTTGACCTGAACATAATTCTCAAACACTTCTTTCTGCTTTTCTTTAGGGATTCCTTTTCCGGTATCATCAACTTCAAACACAAAATCCATACAATTGGAATCATATTGGGTCACACTAGCTTCCAAATCTTGACGAGCTTTGTTGCTTTTTCTCAACATGCACAGAAAATGTCTCATTAAACTAGTATTACTCCGGTTGGAAGCCATTATGGAATTCTTCAAACTCCGTTTTCTAACAAAAGCTCGAACACTCACATGTCCATCCGAAGTAAACTTGATAGCATTGCTTAACAAGTTACAAAGAATTTGTTTGAGCTTCCCTCTATCTCCTTTTACGTGAGAAAACTTGATAACCGAGCCATCACAAGGATCCAAAACCACATCTAGGCCTTTCTTTGCTCCCACTGGATAATAAAGATCAACTACATCTTCAAGAAGTTGAGCCACATCAAAGTCCTCCTCTTCTAATTGCATCTTACCCGCTTCGATTTTGCTTGTGTCAAGAATGGAGTTCAATATACCTATACAAGTTTTAGATAAATCAGTGTATTGTCACATATATGTCCTTATAAACCAATCACACACAAACGGGGCAACAAAAATTATCATAATAATAAGTCATTAAGTATTTAAATATTTGTACTACAAACAGGTGTATTTTTTTTTTCAACAAAGACAATTGTGTGATAGTGTTCGAATCTAAAATAAGTTTTGTGACCTAAAATATGCAAAGCTATTCCAACCCTTGCCACACATCATTTTCTTATTTGTTTGTATAATAATTTTTCATATTTTGGAATGTTACATCACAATACAAAGTACTAAAATCATGTGCGACAGTACGATTATGAATGCACGTTATTAAATTTTTATTATCTTCAATTAACTATCATCTATTTATAGAAGAAATTACGTAACAATATTAATACATATATTGAAAATTAGTTAATAGAAAATTAGAACAAATCAATAGTTTTACCTAATAGGTCTTTAGTGCAAGCATCCATTTGTCTTAAGTAGATCTGAAGTTCAGGAAGAGGGGCAGCTTCTTCATTGCAAATCTCAATTAAACCAGTAATTCCAGCCAAAGCAGCTCGGATATCATGGCTAGCAGAAGCAAAAGCTAAGCTTTTGTTCATGCTTTTTCTTTCAGCTTGTTCAGTTGCCTCCATTTGTTTTATTAGCGCCGAACACAATTGCATCTCTCGTTTGGTAGCTCTGAAAAGTATGAAAAGAAAACTAAAAATGGAGATAACCGTGAGGACGATTATTAGTATGAGGAGGATCAGTGCCAATTTGCTATATTTGTGAACAAAACTGTTCAATCTAGTTTGCTGTGGGAAAGCCAACACATTGACCTGAAACACAGATTTAGAACAAAGTTGATTAATTAACATTTCCAAACAAACTATTATTTTTTTTATTTTTAAAAAGTTAGCTTTTATTTCATTATCCAAAACTCTTTGCTTCAACATAGTATAAGTCACTATTACATAAAATTTAGTACTAGCCACAAAAGATTATCAAATTAAACTTTATTATTATATATATATATATAGTTACTTACCGATTGAATCCCAACTATATCAAGAGGAGAACAGTATAGTAGATACTTGGTTCCCCAGATGTTCAAAACAGAAGCTTTGGATGAACTTCCCTTGTTGTTGTTGGGTTCACATGAAACATTTCCAACATGACCTAGATCACCATTTGGTTTCCTTAAATTGAACGAAACTGATGACAAATTTCCAGAAACAACAATCTCTGTGTTATTAAACCCTTTTTCTACGAGAACTTTTCCATCTCTAGTGGCTAAAACCAAGCTTCCACCTTGAAAATTAGTCTCGGTATAATACTCAGACATTGATTCAACCAGAAACCCTAAAGACAAAAGCCCTTTGATCCTATTAACCCGAACTGTGTTAAGGAACAAAAGATCATGAGTGTTCCATTTGGTCCCCAAAGAGGAATATAACCCATTTGAGCTATTCAAAGCTGCTTTAATCCAGCTATCGTTCAATCGAATCAACGGTGGAAATGTAATCACATTTCCATATGGTTTTCCAGTATTAGGATCAACTTGCTGTTTGTACCAAGTGTACTCTTTTTTCGCTTTCAAATACGAATCCATGGAAGTATTAGAGTACAACAAAAATGTCTCATTTTTTTCTATGTAGTAGGAGAAGAACAGACCTTCTAATCCTATGTATGAAATTTGGGTTATGTGTGGAATTATCCATAACCCTTGAAACAAATGTGGTGCCACCTGAAAAAGAAAAAAAAATTGATTAACCTTAGGTCTTACTTAGATATCATATTATAACACAATACAAGTAAAGAAATGGATACTAACAGTAGTTTGAATATCAGAAAATGAGAGTTGAGATCCATTGAGAGATAAACTTAGAACTCTAGATAAGTTGGTTGCAGACCAACTTAGTAGATTGAAATGTTTAGTTATCTTCTCGATTTCGGATTGCAGTTCAAGATGCAAGTTTTGAGAACTCAGATTCATATGATGATCAACACGTTTCACTATACCATACCAACTAGGAATCAAAAAACCAAGAAGCAAGAACAAAACAATTGCCTGCAATTGAACAAGAACAACAATTAGTAGTGGTTAAATTAACATTAGAGATTAAACTTAGGTGGACAAAAATGACAATTTACCAGAAAGATGAAGAGGTAAAGGAGCCTCAACAGTTTCAATGAGCTGAGCTTCATATTGACAAAAGTTTGAATGTAATATTCCTGATTATAGTAAGAAATTACAGAAATTAGTCTGATATTGTGTGAAAAGAAAAGTATCATTGGGATACTTTTAATTAAGAGGTAAGAGTATGTATCACTCTTTCTTAAAAATGATTTATCCAAATCTTTATTCAAAAAGATTGTATCTATAGGCCAAATCTTTAAAAAGATTTAGCATATATATAGAAAAATCAGGAGAAAAAGGATAAGCAGCTGGTAGAAAACCTTCCCTATTAAATTTTTGATGAATTTTTTTGCAAAACTATTATATATGTGGCAGACTAGATAGTAATTAATTTGCTTGTTACATAATATCCATGGATGTTATAAGATAAATGAAATACTGTAACATCTTAGATATGGAAAAAAAGAAGAAAAAAAAAATGTAGGAGAAAAGAAGAAGAAAATATGGAAATCAGTCTGGAAATACACAAATTAAAGTATAAAAGGATTTCAAGCCTGGGGAAATATATCGGTTCTAGTTATTATTATTATTATTTTGTTTTGTTTACAATTCATTTGGAACATGGAAGAAACATTTGTTTTTTTTTTTTTTTTTGGTCCCATGGAAAGAAAACATTTTAGTTCTAATAATTGGTTTATCATTTTTTTTTATTACACCCCAACCCTCCTAATTAAACACACATACCCAAGCAACTAAGCTAATCCCAGGATGGCATAATTAATTTATTTATTTCTAGATATATGTTTTACTTTATTCTAACATTAATCATTTCAATTATTGTATTATTAATTTTAATAGATTTTACAAGCATAATTAAAAGTGTTAAATTTACATTCCATCATCTATTTTGAACTTTTCTTTTTAATTTAATCCTCAGAGAGCTCCTCACCTCTAGACCGCATTTAGGCATAGGGACAAAAATAAGATTAAAAATATTAAGGGGATATAAAATAATTTTTTTTTCTACATAATCAAAGTATAAATTAAAAAATTTAGAGGGGTAAATTAACTAAAACTTTTAAGTAAAAAAAAAAAAAAAGTCAAGGGACAATTGCCTACTCTCGGCTACACCTAACTCCGACCTTGATTAGGCGCGCAAAGAACAGAATTTTAAAATTTTAGGTTGGCTCGCATAAAAAGAAAGTTTTTAAATTTAGGTTCTTCGTTACAAATTTGGCGCGAACTACCCGCAAATATTAAAGTGTTATTCGGCCGAAACTTTACCCACATTATTTAATTTGCTAATCTTTTTTTTCTTGTAAATCTTCATCCTCCAGAGGTTCTAGAGAAAATGAGTAAAGGTAAAGTATTATGCATACACATGTATTTGTTCTATCAATTTTGTTTGTGTGAATTTTCTTTCCATGAAATATTCTCAGCAACCAAACAAACAATTATACAAAAAGTAACAGTGAAAGAAAGATAATTATGCTTATACGAATCCACAAATCACTATTCTCGATCCACAACATACATATAGAATTTAACACATATCATATTCATATATAAAATCCATAAAACAAGAACAATCAAACTCATACAAAGATACACCACAAACGAAAACAAAACTTCAATACTTGTCTCCTTTAATTGTGATGTGTGTATATGGTTTGATATCTATTTTGAAAGATTTATGGTTTGATTCATACACATGCAAAAAAAATTACATTGACCGTATTGAAATCTGTTACATACCTTAGATCTACTCTAAGCAAGAGATTCATATTATCTTTCCCAAAAAAAAACAAAAAAGAAACAAACAAACAACCATGGCAAGACCAAAAATTGAAGAAGAAGAATCAGAAATCTAACCTGCAATAATCCAGAAATAAAAGAGTCAAGGGAAAGGAGAGTTTGTGAAAAAGACTAAACTCCTCTTTGGTAGCTTTATACAATTGTTTTCTCACTCTTTCTTTTGTTTGTGTTTTACTGTGTGCTGTTTCAGACCACAATACCGCCAATTCCAACACCAATTAAACTTTTAAAGGAAGAAGATCCTCTAATTATATTTTTTCCTTATTTTTCTTGTCCTCCAAAAAGTAAAATTAACTCTAACACCCTCCTCCCAGTCAAACAAAAAAAAACTATTACACAATTCCTGAATTTTAAGGGCCAAAAATTAGAACAAGAAAGGGGAAGGGTACATATTTTCCACTTTGTTTATAGGAAATTTTTCAGAATCAAGTCGTGTAACAAATTTTCATTAAATTAGGGGTAAATTAATGAGTCCTACTTTTCAGAAATATTTGAACATAAAAAGTAGTGAAGATTAGATAAATATGGTATTTTTCTTTCAGAATTATCAATGCTTGGCTTTAACATTTGAAAGAAGCACCACGTAACCTGCATAAACCAAAATCTCATTATTTAATTCGTGATATAAATATCACTCAGGAAAAGTAAAAAATCTCTGCGGAAAATATATATTTTAAAATAAAAATTCAAACTGAAAAAAATCCAGTTGTACTAGAGTTGTGTTGTTTTACAACTGGTTTTTTGTCATCCCATAATTTTAGTGAAATTGGAATTAATCTTTTTTTTGGCAGGATTTGAGTAGTAATTGAAAATAAATCTTTTAATAATTTAAAGCATGCAATTCATATATATCTCATCCTTTCTTAGATACGCTAATAAACGTTAGTGGCAGCTTGATTTACAATTTAGAATACTCTTTGTTTGATATTCTAAATACTCAAACGAAATTATTTTTTTGTTTAAAATATTATGTTTAGAATACTACAATTATTTATTTTTCTGATTGAATATCCTGTTTAAAATACTATATTTATAATATACTGTTGTTATCAAGTATACTTGTCGTAAATTTTTCAAAATAATCTCAAAAAAAAAAAGATCTTTTAATGATTTTGTTTTTGAAATAATAGCAATAGTAATGATAATGATAATATTGAAAATGATACCAGAAATTATAATGATAACGGTAATAGTAATATGGTTATAATTACGGTTATGGTTATGATTACGGTTACAGTTATGGTTATGGTTATAATTATGATAATGGTAATGGTAAATTGGTAATGACAATAGTTATGGTTATGGTAATGGTAAATTAGTAATAATAATGGTTATCCTTATGCTTATGGTACATTGGTATGTAATAATAATTAATAATAATGGTTATGGTCAGTGGCGGAGTCAGAGACAACTCTCAGTGGGGGCAAAAACCAAAGTTTATATCAAAAAAAAGTTGAGTGGGGTATTGATTGGGAAAAAAATTTAATAGGGGCAAAATAATAAATTTACTCAATATAACATACCTAATTTTTTTTTTCAGTGGAGGCTTCATGCCCCCTCCTAGCTCCGCCCCTGGTTATGATTATGGTAATGGTAATGATAAATTGATATGATAATAGTAATAATAATTGTTATGATATTCATATTCATAATTGTGATTTTGTAATGGTATTAGTAATAGTAATGTTGTGAAGCAAACCAAAATGCGGAAACAAAAATATGGAGATTGTATAGACCAACCAAGTAAAATATAAAAGAGAAAAGATATATGAAAGTAAGAGAAAAAAGGGAAGAGAGAAAAGCAACACAAGATTTACTCTGGTTCAGCTCAATATAGCCTACATCCAGCAATGGTGGTCCTCCTTTAGAATTGAATCCAGATTACAAGTTACAAGATTGTTCTTCAAGAGAATCACCCTTTTCTCTCAAGCACTCTCTCTCTCTCAGACTTGTCTCTTTATCTAAGATTCTCTTCAAAAAACGTTCCTTTCACCCAAACCCTAAAACAAATATATAAAGTCCCAAATTAGAAATTACGAAACAGGACAGAAATTGAGTGGGCCGCGACACGAAGCCCACCAAGCCGTGCCCACCCCTACCTAGCCATCCGGCCATCTGCAATGCATGCCGCGGCACATCTGCTGCTTGCTGCCTGATCTGATTTTTCCTCTCATCTTGGTGTCTTGAATTTGTTTAACATCTCAAACAACCTTGAGACATCCTCACAAATTTCCACCTTGGCTCATAGTTGTTGTAGTAAAAGAGAAACATAACAATTCTAAAAGAAAACCACCCGATCCTTGTACCTCAAGTAGAAAGTGTCGTGACACTTAACAAATCCAAACATAACTTGAACTTGTCTCCGGTCATGGGCTTAGTCAACATGTCTGTCGGGTTCTCATTCGTGTGAATCTTCTCCACCGACACAATACCTCGGGAGACAACATCCTGAATAAAATGAAGCTTGATGTCTATGTGTTTTGTTCTCTCATGAAACATTTGATTATTGGTTAAATGAATCGAGCTTTGATTATTGCAAAATACCTCCACCTTATC
>WUAT03016686.1:0-14389 GCA_010015005.3 Ulmus americana
AGGATATGCTCAAGTAGATTTTGAGTTATAGGCCCCAAAACACCAACTGCTCAACAGTAAGCAGATTGGTTGTAATTTCCAAAATGGGGTAAAAAAAACGTAAACACTAGGATAAATCTAGGAATTTTAAATCCTATAAAAACTATGATAAATACTTTGAGTCTTGGGAAGATTTTAAAACTGGTTTCATAATTTTTCATTAACAAATGAGTGAGAAAATAAACTTTGAAGCCTAACACCTCGAATTGGAAGAGCCCTGTTTTGAAGTCTCTGTTTCGGGCTCTGTCATGCATTGATAAGAATGCATTTTACCAAAATATTTTTACAGAATACACTTCAAGATGTTACCAAATATTTCCATTTTGTTTCAGTTGAATTGATTTTGAATTTGGTAAGTTATGATGAATCTAATTTGAGCCTGTAAACTATTAAAATTCTAAAAGGAACTAGGTTGAAGAAAAATTTAACTTAAGGGCTTTAGGTCAAGTCTTAAGCTAAAATTTTGAGGATAAGAACCCTAATATCTTAGAAATCTAATGGAATTGGTCTCACTTAAATTAGCTTAAAACTCAACAGAATATTGCCCTTAAATGTAGTAAAGGTCAATGAAGGTTAAACAAACTTATAAAGGTTTTCCTTAAGTTTTTAGATATCATGTTTGGAAACCAGATTTTCATAAATTAAACTTTAATTTTTAAATGACACTCCAACTTATGTGTTATGTATTAAGCAAAAGACATTTTAAGAGTTGTTTTCTATAAATAAATAAATAAATAAAAGGTCTTAAACTGCTATTTTAAATTCCAACAAGTGAGAATTTTACTTTTTGGCGATTTATGTTGCAAATTCTATCTTGCATGAAAAATCATCTTCCAAACTATATTCAGTAGAAGATTTTAATAAATTATAATGTTCTAATTTTAGGTGGAAATCTTTAGGTCAATTATGCATTAAGAAAGGACTACGTAAACCGGAAAGTACAGATCTCACCTATAACACAGGACAAAGGATTTTTCAAAAAATAATATGTGTAATGTATTCAATAAGTATATTTTTGATCAATTATGATTATCTAATAGTTTGAGTGATGCTATGTTGTGCTGTCCGATCTATCTGATGGTTTGACTGATGCTATGTTGTGATGTTTGATATATTTGATGGATTGACTAATGATGTGCTATGCTGTTTTGGATTATATGGTTATTTATCCATATTATAAGCTTGTATAATCATATGCACTGCATCCATTTATTATGCATGCATGAATATTCATCATAGTCATACATTACAGGATAGTTTCACGCATTTAAGAATATTTAACTGTCAAAAGGGTCTCAATACGATTATTTGTAATGCATTAGTTTAATAATTTGACTAATGCTAATAATGAGACTATAAGTTATGGTATAAATATACAACGATTAAAATGAATTTAGGTGTGTCATACCATCCCGTCTTATGGGGCATTCCTTCTTCGCTCATGATCTTACGTTAGAGGCAATATGTGGAATGTTTTCGGCCAAAGGACTGATGTTGGACCTGGGTAGCTCCCCTGGCACCCTCCGATGACAGCGCGCCAGACACATACACAAGGACCTGAGTCTAAATAATATTCACTAAGAGTCTAGACTACAATATTTGAATTGAATAGAAGTCTGCATTCAATAGGCATTGTACCCATGAATCATAACATTATCATCATTGTTATATACATATATGCTTATTGAATGTGTTGTGCCAGTTTTGTGAGATATGTCTGTACTTGCTAGGCTTCGGTTCAAGACTTACGTTCGGGTTGTAGGTGCTAAGGGTAAGCATATCTCAGATGCATGATCGGGATGCAGGTGTAGTTGGCTTCTAGAAAGTGGGATAGATAACTCGATCATGCACACACATTCCGCACATGGCATAAGGAATTTATCTATTTTTATTAAACTATTTAATTATATGTTTTATGCCGTACCTTTCTTTTATGAATTTTGGTATGTAAATATTCTTTCTGGAGGCTTTTAATTATTAGTTTGGTAAACTATGATTTACCAGCAACTACTTTCTAAAATCTTTTATTTGTTTTACTTTTATAACTTTCAGTTTTCATTTTCTAAAAATATGATTTACCTTAGAACAACATTTTAAATCTTGATTCTTAGTAAGGAAAATATGTTTTAGATATGTACGAAGTTTTGACGACCTAATCAAGGTATGAGTTTTAAACAAAATCTGTGGATTACTCGGTTTTCAAAGCAGTCATGTTTTTTAGTGTTCCAATTTCGCAAATGGCAATCTTTCTAGAATGTTTAAGTTAAAAAAAAAAAAAATTCTTAAAATTTTAGTCTCAAACCATACTTAAGAGGGTTAATTAAGATGTTAATTTTAGTCTCAAACTATACTTAAGAGGGTTAATTAAGCTGTTAAGAACCCGGGTCACCACATGCCTTTTTTATTTTTGGATTGGACTTTTGAGCCCAAGTCCACAATCCTTATTCCTCTATATACATTTTTGTTCTCTAATAATAATAATAATAATAATTTATCGTAATAATGTTATTAATATTAATAATAACAACTCCAAGTGTAATTGATATAACAAGAGCATAAAGGGAAATACTGATTAATATAGGTGATTATCCAAAATATTATTACTATTATTATTATTGAAAATATTATTCATAATTATGATAATAATAATTATATCATTATAAATAGTGATACCAAAATAATTTCAGAAGTAAATCACAAAATACCTTGTTTCTTCTACTATACTTTATATTTGAAAATACTTTACTTAACTTTTCCAGTAAAGAGAATAATTCTTATGATAGTGTTATTATTACAATATTAATTGTAATGTATATATTTCATCATTTGAACTTTTCATTTTCTTCATTCCATTTTAGATTTTTGTTCGTTCTATATTTGTTTAGTGCGATAAATTTTGATATGTTCATTTCTCCCAGGTTTTCGGACTTTCCGTGAATATTTCTCGTTATCAATTCTACTTGGATAATGCTTTTATTGTTCATTTCATCAGGACTTTGCTTGAGTGAGTTCTGCTTTTGACTAAGCCTTTATTTAGGGTTTTCAATTAGTTTTGCTATATTTTCTACGTATCCTTTAAAGCAGTGATATGGAACAAATATTGTTCGGTATTTTTTGTAACTATACCAATCCGAACAAAAATTACTTTCCAACAACTACTATCAATTAATTAATTCAAATTAATGACATCATTCACAATTTTAGGGTTACTAATTTCTCGGGGTTTACAATATTATGGAAAGAGATTGCAATCAAGGATATAAAGTATCTCTCTCAACTCTTAAGGATATAAACGTATGGATAATTTCATCAAAAATACTCAAAAAATAATTGAAATGAAAATTTTTGCCCCTTGCTTTTTAAAATGTAAAAAGAATCCCCTAATCACATTTTTACCCTTTAATTATTATTAATCGAATAATTTCATCAAAAATATCCAAAAAAATAGTTGAAATGCAAACCTATACCCTCATCTTTTTAAAATGCAAAAAGAATCCCCTAATCACATTTTTGCCCTTTTCATTAACTTTACTAACCATTTCCTTAATTACGTAACCATTAAAAAAAATTGCGATTGTTTGATTTGCGATTTTGTAGTTTTCTAAACAGAGTATTTTGAAAAGGGCATTCTAAACAAGATTTTATTTGATTGAGAGTATTCTAAATAGGGTTTTTGTAAAAAGTGGTGGACTCCACATAATTTAATAATAATAAGATATAAAGAAATAATATTTTATTAAAAAACGGTGGTAGAGAGAGGTAATATTTTATTAAAAAAGTAGTGGAGATAGGTAATATTTTATTATAAAAGTGGTGGAGATATGTAATATTTTATTAAAAAAGTGGTGGAGATTGATAATATTTTATTAAAAAGCTGGTGGAGAGAGGTAATATTTTATTAAAAAGGTGGTGGAGAATGTGACCTACCCATGTGAAGTTACTGTTGCAAAAAGTGATGTTTTTTTGGCAAATCACGAAACAAACAGCCTCGCCCTTCTTTCATATCATCTTTCTTCGTCTTTTTCTTCTCACAACTCACATTTCTCTCTCTCTCTCTTTCTCTCTCTCTCCTTTTGGTTCTTTTTCTTTTCTCCTACCCCATAGAAAAGTACTCTGCGAAAGACGGGGCCATGTAAGAGGAATTGGACGGAAAGTGAAGAGTGTTAGTTCATCTTCGTCTAGTGCTTCTTCACAGGCCCCATATGGATTGGGAAATTTTCCATATGTCAGTCCTTCTGAGATAGCTACTCGGGCTAAAGCAAAGTAGGCTAATGCAAGGGCAGAAGCTTATGCAGATTTTATGCGGCGCCTTTGTAACATTCAGACTTTTACCAGGACTTTTAAAGCAGTATTTTAAGAAGAATTATAGTAATTTTTTTTTCTTTTAAAAAAATTAATTAGAAAACCTTGTTAGGAAAAACCTATAGTTTTGTAAAACGCTTTACATAAGGAGAATAATTATTTTTCTTTCCTTACGGCTTGGTAAATTTCATTTGCCATCTAAAACCTTATTCCTTCGACATAGGAAAAAGCGATACTAGTTAGAGGGATTGGAATATAAAGAAGACCATACTTATCATTATTACAGTACCTCTAATAAAATAATTAATTACACTCCATAAAACCTTTGATGCAAAAATGTTATAACACATAACAGACATGTCTTCACCCACCCTCCATAACCTTTCCCGATCAGCAAGACTGATAATCCACTTGTGAAATCTGCAACATGAACATATTTCATGAGTCAAAGCTCAGCAAGTACAATCACTGTAAATTATTATTATTGAATTCGCAACTATGAAAATAAGGTACTATAAAATCATCCTTGGCAGTATAACCCGTGAAATTCATAAATTTGAATCGTAGCATTTAAATCTGTCAATAAGTGAACAATAAACAATCAACAAATAAAATCCATAAACATACGAACAATAAACAGTCAACATTTCTTATTACAGTCGACAATCATCAAATAGATTCATGCCATCAAGTACTTTAAGTACAGAAACAAACCTTAAATGATGCAGTCATCAGTGAAAACATGTCATGAATTACAAAACTTAATTCTATGAAATGTATCCTTCAAAACCTTCTTTGAAATCCGTGATTGGGTCCCGTCTATGTACATATCTGTTTAACGATCACAGAGAAAATCGACGTTGCCCTTAACCTCTCCCTGAGACCATAAAAATGAAACCTCACTATAAATACAGGGAGGCCGGATATGACACTTCAGTCAAAACATTCTTTTAAAATACTATTTAAGAACCATATAACATGCATTTACATTCCATGAAAATATAGATAACAGTCCATATTTGAAATCTGTGCTTGGTCCGGCTGTGTACACATCTGTTTAACATTCATAGGGAAAAATCCCTTCAATCCACAGTCAAACAGTCACCTTTCCATGTACAATCAACTTTTAATCTATCAATAACAGTTCAACCTCTCTGTAAATAAAGAGAGGCCGGATGTGACACTTTCTTCTGTGCACATACCTGTTTAAACGTTCATCGGGGAAATTGAGAGTTTTGCTTAACCTTTGCTTGAAGCTATAACAGTGCAACCTCGCTATAAATACAGAGAGGTCGGGTATGACACTTCATTACAAACATTCTTTGATGGATTGTTCTTAAAAGCTTTCAAATTGCATTTACATTCAATAAAAATATAATTAACAGTCTATGCAATTTATCATGTAATGTGCTCAATATAAGTAGAGCATGCATATACACCATTCAATAATTTCAGTCAAACATTCCTTTCAGTGTACAATCAAACATTTCATTTCAGTGAACAGTCAAACATCTTTTCTGTGAACAGTCAAACATTCTTTTCTATGAACAGTCAAACATTTCATTTTAGTGAATAGTCAAACATTCCTACCAGTTTGCAGTCAAACAGTTCTGTATCGATTCACAATCAATCAAACATTCATATATTACTTTACAGTTACACAAACATTCCGAATTGTCGAGTTCATATTGTAAGTAAGATTGTACTTACCTATTTGCTATGCCTCATGTCCAACTCCTCTTTTTAGGGAAACAAAATCTACACCCTTTGATAGAGCTCAAAATCCCAAAGTGAAGAGCTTCAAAAATGAAGAACTTCAAAAATGAAGAACACAAAGTGTTCTTCTTTGAGCACTTCTCGGCCAAAAATGAAGAAAAGAGAAGAAGAGACTACTCTCTAGTGTCTTCTATAAGTCCTCATCCTTTTTCTTTTTTATTTAACATCTTATTCATCTAATGTTTTTATTTAACACCTTATTCATCTAATAAATGGCCTAAATTGACCCTTGCTTGTGGTCTCAATTAAATTACAAAATTTACAATTGATTTTTTTTTTTCATTAAAACTTGCCACATGTTACACTTTAAAGCCACAAAATCCATTTTCTTTTCTTTTTCCTCTTTTTCTTTCTTTTATTTTCTTTTATTTATTTATTATTTAAACTAAAATCAACATAAATAAATATGTTATATTTGCATAGAAATTATCTCAAAGTTGTTTAAAATGCTATACAAGTTCGGGACACCACAATAAAAAGAAAATGGAAAATCGAGGACTCGCCATCGATGATCTGCGCTAAATTGGTTTAACTTGTCCTGTTTTGAAATCTTCTCATTGGGTTATAAAAATAAATAAATATTTATTTATTTATCCTTTCGGACATGATGATGTGAATTTTTTTTTTCTTCGGGATATCACAGCCTTATTGCCAGTTTGCAATCTCAACTACCTAACATTTAGCTCTTGGACAACCTCTTCACTCAAGATGAACTTGACGAAAACACTAACGAAGATGAAAATGAGTTGGGGGCTCTTAGGTTTTTTTGTTGTGTTGTATAACTTATTAACTTATGAACAGTTATTTTTATTTAAATTTTTTATATTAATTTGATAATTATATTACTAAGTTTTCTAAATATTAATTTTACTCTTTTTTGATTTCATAAAACAAATTAAAACCAAACTAAAAAAAATAATTTTAAATAAAAAAAATATTATAGCGAGGAAAAGAAATTCATCACAATTGGACAGCAAGAAAAGGACCTATAACCAATAGGTTTATATAGACGACGTTTCATTATATAGCGACAACACCAGATGACTTTTCTTGTAGTCTTTAGAGCCTGCAACTATCACAACTAGTTTCTTAACAAAAGATGCCAAAAGAGAAAATCTCCTATTGATAACTCCAAAAATAGTGAGGAAAACCTAAATAACTAACCGAAATGGTGAATTGAGCTTCTAACTTGAAATGGGTATCTCAAAAATTTGACAATAAATGAAACTCCAAGTAAATTAGTTCTCTTTTTCTAAACCTGCAGAGATGAACATATCTCAAATTTTGTAGATAAAAATCTACTAGAAAATGAGATCTCCACTAATTAGGTGTTCATGAATAGAATTTGACATAAAAATAAAAATAATAATAATAATAAAAAGCCTCTCCAATTTCACTTCAACATCAACAACAAATCAAAAAGGGAGAAAAAGAAGAAGAAGAAATCCAAAAATCCTAGCTAAAGATTCAACCAGGAATGAAAATCAATCCTTAATTCTCAGCAAAAACTCTAAGATCACAGTAAAATAAGCTCAAAAACAAAATCGATCATAGAATACAAGGCGAAGCTCCCAGTAAATCAAAGAAAATTCCCCTTTCTCTTAGGAAAGATTGAAGACATAATTATTTTTTTCTCTAATTTTTCTCATTACTACTCTAACCCCTAAAAAACCTTTCTTTTTGATTTGTGTCTTGCTCCAATGGCGGAAGGGGAGCTTCTTTGGAGAATTCTAATGTTGGGTTGATAACGGTCAAATTTACCACGCAGTTATTGCAGTAAAGATGAGATGTCGATCTCTTGAGAAAAGTTTGCAAAAGAGAGAAAAACTTAGAAACAAAATCACTGTAAAATCTGAAATTTAAGGAAATAGAATGAACAACTAAATAAGATTTGAAACAATATAATAAAACACAAAGCTTCAGATTTCACTCTAGGTTCATCTACCAATTCCAAGTTTTGATTTGTTTGTCGATTTATTTCAATTCCTTAATTAAGCCCTAAACTAATCTGTCTTACAAGATGTTTCAAAAGCGATAATCTTATAAAATTGATCTAAATTGATTAATAATTATTCACATTGTCCAACATAAGAAAAGCATGACTAAACTTATATTTGTTTATGAATAAAAACAATATAACAATCTATCTCTCACATAGATCTATCGTTCTATCTCTCACATAGAAACAATCATAAATAAACTAAGTAAACATATGTCACATGGTTAAATAATTTATTTTATTGAAAGGAATTAAAGTATAACAACCATTACCTATCATATAATACAAATCAAAACTAAAGAGAAAGGAAGGACTACACCTATGAGATCCATCCTAGCTTTGCTAGGAACTGTAGCTAGAAAACATCTCTAGGAGATCTCTTGAATTTCCCTAAGCTTTTTCAGATCTAAGATCCTCAAGAGGGTCTCTTAATGACCTATTTATAGCACAAAAGGACTGGGGCGGTTTAGGGTTAAAAACCCTAAAAGATAGAACAAAAATAAAAATCTAAAAATTGAAATTGTAGGGGCTCCTCACGGCGCAAATCGTACGACATGTGAGAATTCTACTTGCGCGCTACAGCACGATTCTTCTACTTCAAAAGTTGGTTTTTTTGGATGGACGCGGCACGAGAGGTTCCAAGGCGTGGCATGGAACCCTAAATGTGGGTTTTTGAACTTTTCTACCTCCAACTTCATTCCTAGGCCCCGAAACACTTCAAATTCATCCCGCAATTTTCAATCTTCATCTTTAATCTCCTTTTAGGCTCAAGAGTCCTAAAAATGCATAAAAACAACTCATGAAACAGAATAAAACACTTAAGAAATATTAAGGCATAAATTACACAATGTAAACCCTAAATCATCCTTAAATGCTAACAAATATACACCGTTTAACATGCATTTTCAGCTCTAATCACAACCCCCAATTAACTTATTGCTAGTCCCAAGCAATTCAAGCGAAAAACTAAGAGGGATCTCTAAACCTAAACTAAAAACAAAACAAAAACAATGTAAGTATTAGTGTAAGAGGAACTCAACTTTAGTCTCAAAAATAGCACATAACACACAACAATTAGAATAATCAAACATCACCCCAGTCTTAAAAACAATCCCAAGCATCAACTCCATTTTCGTTATTGACTCTTAAACATCTATCTTACCACAATCCCATTAGTCATAACATTTGGATGATTTTATGCACAACATTCATGAACACAAGTCTTAGCCTCTAAAAATATTTTTAAATGCGGGACATCAATCATAAATCAAACTCTATTGGCTCACTTTTCAAACCACTCTCCACTAATGTAGAAAGAACACACCACCTTGGATAAAAAATCCAAGCATCATGAGGGATAAGATAATTTATACCAGTAAAGTTTGAGATTACAAGTCGTGAAGAATCTGTGTTGCCATGCGAAGAACTAGTCTGATTAGATCCTTGGAGTTGATAGCTTAGAAAAGAAATGAGTTGTTGGCATTGACTTGAGGAAAGAGTAGTGGAATTAGAACCACTATTGTGACTAGTGAGACTTTCTGAAGAAGCATCATCAGATTGATCAGATTTAACACCGGCTTGATTAACAACTGGCTTATTAGATTTGGTGAAATAAGCTCTTAGTTTGAACTTGAAGCCAGGAAGATATCCATAGAGTTTATTACACTTGTCAAGAACATGACCTTGAATACCATAGTGAGAACAAAATGGTTTCTCAAATCAACCTTTACAAGAACCTGAGTGTTGACCATAAAAACCAGAAGTAGCATTACAAGCGACTAAATCATAGCTGAGATGAGTAAGGGATCATTGTCTTTCGTCTTGAACTACTAATGAGAAGACCTTGTTTATGGATGGTAAAGGATCTTGCATCAGAATTTGAGCTTGAATTTGAGTATGTGTCTAATGACCCGGGTTCTTAACAGCTTAAATTACCCACTTAAACAAATGTTTAAGTCTCAAAATTTCAAGGGTAATTTTTTTTAATACAATATACTTGCTTATCTTGAAAGTAGGATTTTCAAAAATCAATTCATAGGAAATCCTAGCTTTGAAAATTTCTAAATCCCTAAACCTTTGAGAATAATTATTTGAAAACCTATTTTTGTAAAACCGAGCTGTTACTAACTTTTCTTGCAAAACTCTATCCTACTAGTACTTGATTGACCTTTCTGAAATTATAAGAAAAATTTCTAAAAAACTTATAGGTATAAAACTTCTTAAGGCAGATGATGTTTCTAAAAATAAAAGTCATTTGTTAGTAAATTTAAAACATAATCTTAAAAGCTTAAACTAATAAATAAAGGATATTAAAAATAGTTGATGGTAAGTCATAGGTTACCAGACTAATAATTTAAAGACCTCCGAAAATAATATTTACATACCAAAATTTAAGAAGGGAGAAGTATAAACTTAAAACACGATAAAATAAACATATCAAGCACATAATAACTTCCTGAAAACCTGTGTAGAAATAATGTGTATGGTCGGGTACCCATCCCCACCTTCCAAAAACCAACCACTCTTGCATCCCAATCAAGTATCAGAGATATGCTTACCTTTAATACTTACAACACGAATGTAAGTCGTGAGTCAAAGCCCAGCAAGTACAAAACATATCTCACAAAACTAGCACAACACATTCAATAAGCATATAGATATACAGTAGTGATGATAATGCCATGATTCGTGAATATAAAGCTTATTGAATGCAGACTTCTATTCTTTGCAATTTACTAAAGTCTAGACTCTTAGTAAACGTTATCTAGACTTGGGTCCTTGTGTACATACCTGGTGCACTGCCATCAGAGGGTGTCGAGTGAGCTACCCAGGTCCAACACTAGTCCTCTGGCCGAAAAACATTCCACAATTTTCCTTTAACATAAGATCACGAGCGAGGAAGGAATACACCATAAGACGGGATAGTACGACACACGTAGATTCATTTTAATCGTTGTATCTTTATACCATAACTTATAGTTTCCTTATTGGCATTAGTCAAGTTATTAAACTAATGCATTATAAATAATCATATTGAGACCCTTTTGACAGTTATATTCTTAAATGCGTGGCTATGGTAAATGTTCATACGTGCATAATAACTGGATGCAGTGCACATAATTATACAGGCTTATAACATGAATAAACAACTAGATAATCCAAAACAGCATAGCACAATATCAGTTCATCCATCAGGTATATCAGACAGCACAACATAGTATCAGATAATCACAGATAATTAGAAATACACTTATTGAATACATTGTACATATTATTTTTGATAAATCCTTTGTTCTGTGTTGTCGGTGAGATATGTATTTACCTTTTTGCAAAGCCCTTCTTTAGTATGTAATTGACCTAATGATCTCCACCTAAAATTCACAAACTGGATAAATGGAGAGGAAAAGCCAAAAGATTTCAACCCTTATATGTTGGAGAAGTATAAAGGAAGAGGGGCCCATCTACTCCACTTCAAGCAGATGATGTCTCTTGAAGTTATATATGAAGCACATACTTGTAAGCTGTTTACAACTACTTTGTTAAGAAAAGCTTTGTCATGGTTCAACCAGCTTCCCGAAAGATCAATTCAAAGCTTCGAGTATATAGGATGTGCATTCTTGGAGCAGTATCATGGTAATTGTCCGCAGTAGAAGTCAATGGTGGATCTTCACTTGGAATAGAGATATGATAAGTCACCTAGGAACTTCTTGGAGAGGTTTATGGAGTGATGTGCTTAATTTTTATATGATTTTACTATACTCTTACTCTTGATTTTATGCTAGTTTATCCCTTATTTTCTATATTTTATTATGTTTTTATTTATTTATTTTATTTTTATGTAGGAGGAAATAAATTCATGGAATCATGGACTTTGGAGTGAAAAATAAGCTTTGGATCGCTGGAACTTTAGCTCAACTTTGGTTTGATTGGATTTCAGGTTTGGACAATAAGGAAGCCCATTTAGAAGCAAATGGAATTTGAAAATTCACTTTGAAGATGCGTGAATAAGGTGATTGAATGTGAAATAAATGGACAATAAATGAGAAACTTCCATCCTTAATTTCCAGTAACACCTCTCTTTATTTTAGAAAGACATTTTGGAGGAGTAATTTCATAAGCTGCCATTTGGAGTGCAAAATTTCAGGAAATAAAGGAGGATTAAGTGCTTGGGCTATATATATTATGCCCTTTGTTCACAGAAGGGATATACCGAAGAAGAGCAGATACAAGAGAACTTCAAAGCTTGGAGAAAAGAAGATTGAAGGAGATTGGATGAGAGCTTGACAAACCTAATTCTTTCTCTTTTATTTCTCTCTTTTCTCTTTGTTGTTTTCTCATACCATGAATTCTATTAAGCTTTCAGTTTTTAATAAATTCATTATGAACTAACTTATATTGTTGAGGCTATGATGTAGCCTCTCCATGACATTCTTGATTTCCTAATTTATGGTGTTATGATACTATCAATACATAGTTGAGTATGCATCATTGTTCTTAACACTTTTGAATTACTGATCTCCAATTAAATGAATTATTAATACATGACGAGATCAAGAGATGATGAATGTATGTTTGCTTCTTATGATATATGTCATGAATTGAACAAAAGAAAGAGATGTTCCAAAGTGATTTCTGCAGTTTTATTTGAAATATTATTAAACTTAATGTGCTCACATGTTTTTAAATTTGCAAAAAGGTATAGCTTGTTATTGTATGTGTGTAATTTTAATTCTAATCGAGAGAGGGTCTTGAATATGTTAGAATATTTTACAGTTAATTTGGATGATAAATTATTAGTAACATATTCTAGGAATCGGTTTGGAGTGTTTAGGTGAATCGAATGCCTTAGTATTTTTATCAATTGGTGAATTCCTCTTTGTTCTAATATTTTGATTGATTTTTCTTTTTGTTAATTTCTTCTTTTAGTTTTATTCAAAAATATCATCTTTTCTATTTTTCAAATAATTTAGAATTAGAATAATTTCAATAGCTAATAGGTAGATAGTATTCGTGGGAACGATATCTTACTTTCACTTTATTACTTGAGCGATTAGTGCACTTGCTATTTTTTGCAACATTCACATTAGTTACAGGTGCTTATTTAACACCTTTATTTTATGGTTTTACAATAAATGTTCGGAGGAATAATTTTCTAGTTTTGGTTTGCAAATTGTGCTAAATATTGTCTGCACTATTATGATGCTTAACTATGAAATTTAAATTTTGAATTAGTGCCCAACTGTGATAGAGTTTTTGATATAGGCAATTTCTTCATTTAGATTCAGTGCTTTGAGGCTTCTTGTGAAATTGAATTGCTTATGATTGTGACTTTGATATATATGAAATTTCTGAATTTGACATGCAAGAAGTGCTCTTGGTGGCACGACTTAGGTAGAGTTAATTCTTGCTTTTTGTTTATTTATTGCTTTGATAAGAATTCCTCTATCACTAAGATCCACAATTTGCACAAACAATCTTATGAATATTAGAATTTTGAATCTACAGGGACCCAAGTTTGAAGCCAAAGTTGCGAAGCTTGTGGAGTTTGGCTTTGGAAGAGAAGCTGTGGTGCAAGCTCTTCAGTTGTTTAGTTGAAACGAAGATCAAGCTGCTAGATTTCTTTTTGGAGGTAGAATGTGACAAATGTTCTCAAAATTCATTTTGTGGCGTGAACAATGGTTTTAATAGGTTAATTTAGGAACTTACATAGTTAAAATTATCAGAACACTTTTATAACATTCAATTAAGGAATGTATACTCTTGAAATAATTTCTTCAATTCAAATTAAAAAGAGATTAAATATAATACGTAAAAAGTGTTATTGAATATTATACGACTGTAACTCATAACACAGAAAAATAGTTATGTTAAGTGTTAATTATAAGTATATTTAAAAAAAATATAAAAACTATAGTATAATACCTAAAACGTGTTATCATATATTATATTATAACAGGTTCCATAACTAAAAAAAAGTGTTATTTAAAATTTCAATAATAAATTTTTTTCTTGATATAAAAATCATAATATAATATATAAAAAGTGTTATGGTATAATATAATTAACACTTGCGTCATATAGGAACAATGTGTTATGTAAAGTGCCCCGAGATACAATAACACCATTTTCCTTAACATTACAAAAAGTATTATCATACAATTTTGATAACACATTTTCGGTGATATGAAAGACTTTTTTTTTTCTAGTAGTCAAGTAGCTCTAGTCGTTTTTCATTATTCTAGTTTATTTGTCTTTTCAAAGGAATTTCCCTTT